>JAWQEG010008544.1:12500-20000 GCA_033782935.1 Petrolisthes cinctipes
TATTCACTGTGTTCGTTCGTTAATGTATTATAATATTAAATAGCGTGTGTATGCATGTGAGGCTTTGCGGTCCTGGGGGTAGGGGTAGGGGTAGGGGTGTGTTGTGGGGTTGAGGGGAGTACAACTAAATATAATCCCCCTTTAATTCTTTTTTTTTTTTTGGTACATTGGAGTGCCTTGATTCCTCCAAAAAAAAAAAAAAAATGCCAGGAAACAGGACCAGAAGAGCAAAAAAATAAAAAATAAATCGTGTTTTTCTTTCTGTGGCTTGGAAAAATAGTTTGGAGGATTCAGTTGCTCCAGATTTACCAACACAAAACTTAACTTAACCCCCGTAATTAAATATGGAACCTGTGATCGTGTATGAAAAATGAAAGGAGGCTTCTGATTCCTCCTGTCCATGCCACGAAACAAATTCATTCCATGTTTGTGTGTGTATGTGTGTGTTTCGTGGCAATAATTGAAGGACTCATTAACCTCCAATTTTTTTTATTTACTACATTACAGGGTTCCCTTTAAATAATAATAATAATAATAATGATAATACTAATAATAATAATAATAATAATAATAATAATAATAATAATGATAATAATAATAATAATAATAATAATGATGTTGCTCAGAAGGGGATTATTCCACCACTCTATCTATCCTCAAATTAATATTATCCTAATTTGATCCGTCTGAGGTAATATTAGGCACTAAGTAATTATCCTCGCTACACCTCATTATTTAATTAACCCGAAGTAAGCAAATCTATCCTCAAATTAATATTATCTTTACATGATCATTCTAAGGTAATTATATCAAACAGTTACTAATTATCCTCACTACACCCACCATTCTAATCAATTAATTATCCTACAAACCCAACCTGACCTAACCTAAACTGACCTGGCCTGGCCTAACCTAACCTAACCTAACCTAACCTAATCTAACCTAACCTAACCTAACCTAACCTAACCTAACCTAACCTAACCTTACCCAACCTGACCTGACCTGACCTGACCTGACCTGACCTGACCTGACCTGACCTGACCGAACCTAATCTAACCTAACCTCATTGGTGTGTAATTACTTCAAGCATAAAAATTCTCAACTCGTTAAGAATGGATGGGGAGAAATTAATGCAAGATATCCTTTATATATATACAAGATTAAAACAAAATTCATTACAATAACTACTGTATTACGCTTTTAGTCAGCCCCATGCCCCTTTCCTCAACTAGGCCCCTCTTCTCGTCTCCCCCCTCGCTACCCCCCTCACCCCTACCCCACTCCCCCTCCCTCTTTCCTCGCCCCCCCCATCCCCCAGTCCCTCTCCTCAATTCGGTCCCTCTCCTTGTCTCTCCCCCCTCGTACCCCCCTCACCCCTACCCCACTCCCCCCTACCCCACTCCCCTCACCCCTACCCCACTCCCCTAATTAATACCTTACCACACCCCCTCCCTCTTTCCTCGCCCCCCCCCCCGGTCCCTCTTTCCTCGCACCCCCCCTCGCTACCCCCCTCACCCCTACCCCACTCCCCTAATTAATACCTTACCACACCCCCTTCCTTTCTCCTTGACTCCCCTCCCCACCCCTCAACCCCCCCCAACCCCGCAACCCCCCCCAACCCCGCAACCCCCCCTCAATCCCCCCTCCCCTCCCCCTCAACCCCCCCCAACTCCTCAAACCTCCCCCAACCCCCCCTCCCCACCTCTTAACCAACCCCCTCAACCCTTCTCAACCCCCCCCTCCCCAACCCCCACCTCTCAATCCCCCCTCCCCCCCCCTCAACCCCCCCCACCCAACCCAGTCCGCTGCCTCTTCTCCATCTTCTAACTAACTTGAGCAATAATCAATAACCGCGTTGCAACCTCTTCTCAATAGGGGCATAAAAAGATATTGCCGGCCAAGTGGAGACTATCGATCCCTTCAGAATATCCACACACACACACACACACACACAGAAAAAAATATCCACGCACACACACACACATACACAGAAAAAAATCCACACACATAAGGAAAAATAATATCCACACACACACACACACACACAAAATATCCACACACACACACAGAAATAGAAAAAAATATCCACGCACACACACACACACACACAGAAAAATAATATCCACGCACACACACACACAGACAGAAAAAATAATATCCACACACACAGAGACAAAAAAAATATCCACACACATACAGAAAAAAATATCCAAACACACATACAGAAAAAAAATATCCAAACACACATACAGAAAAAAATATCCAAACACACATACGGAAAAAAATATCCACACACATTCACACACAGACACAAAAAATATCCACACACACACACACACAGAAAAAATATCCACACACACACACACACACACACAGAAATAAAAAATCCACACACACACACACACACACACAGACAGAAAAAAATATCCACACACACACACACAGGAAAAAAAATAATGAGAGAACTTCCTAAAACAGATTTGGTCACTAAATTTTCCTCAGGCAAAAAATTATTCCTTCAAAATACGACAGAAACTATTATGTAGAAGCTATCTGTTTATTTGGTGACTGTAAATTATTATTCTCTTAGCTAAAACGTAAATTATTCTCTGAGCTAAAACGTAAGATATTCTCTGAGCTAAAACGTAAATTATTCTCTGTTAATTATTCTCTGTCAATTACCACCAACCTCATTATAATGCTAATAATATATATAATAATGGAGTTTTTGAAGGGTTTTGGTCAGCCTCCACTTACTTCCCTACCTACATACATGCCGGCAGTGTTGTAATAAGTCCCTTGCATTCTACTGTATTCTATTCATAGTCTTTTTTTTAATCTCTCACAGGACTGCTTTCCACGACTCGCTCGAAAGACAGTTATAGTTATGACGGAACAGTGTAGAGGTTGTTGTTTGTTGTCCAGTCATGGGTCATAATTATTGTCAGACTCAACCCACTCATACATACATACACACACACACATACACACACACACACACACACACACACACACACACACACACACATATATCTACCCCTCTTCTCTCTCTCACACACACACATCTAACCCCCTCTCTCTCTCTCACACACACACACACACATCTACCCCTCTTCTCTCTCTCTCACACACACACACACACACACACACACACACACACACACACACACACACACGAAGGCAACATCAATGAAGTGGAGGAAATATAAAGATTGATGCTGTTGTGTTTTGTAATTAATGAATGAATGATTTTATGAGAAAGCAATTGATTCCACCGGTGCTCCTCAAAACACACACAGGTCTTATACTTCTTAGTACCGTATTATGCAAGAACCTCTGTGGTGAATACGATGGTGTGGTGAATACGATGGTGTAGTAGCGGTACGATGGTGTTGTTGTATGTCTATGGTGTCATGGTATCGGTACCACGTTGTCGTATACACCATGGAATGTATTGGTACCACACCATCGTATACACCATGAAATGTATCAGTACCACGTCATCGTATACACCATGAAATGTATTGGTACCACACCATCGTATACACTATGGATGTTCTTGAATATGGCCGTCAGGATGGAAATTAAATAGGGTATCTATCTACACCCTATCAAATTACCTTCATTATCTTGTTATTGTTGTTGTTATTGTGTGTGTGTGTGTAAGATGAGATTATTGTGTGTGTGTGTGTGTAAGATAAGATTATTGAGTGTGTGTAAGATGAGATTATTGTGTGTGTGTAAGATGAGATTATTGTGTGTGTGTGTGTGTGTGTAAGATGAGATTATTGTGTATGTGTGTGTGTGTGTGTGTGTGTGTGTAAGATGAGATTATTATGACCCATGACTGTAATACCGTCATGCACAGGAGTTGGGTCACCTCTGCTGCTTTTATGCTTACTTGTTATTTTTTTTTTTTGTGTGTCTCTCTGTAAACTACTACCTGGAATTTGAAGTATATGTAATATATATATATATATTATATATATATATAATTATGTATAATATATATATATAAAGAACTCACTAACCTCCAATTTTCTGACTACATCACAGTGTCCCCTAATTAAACAGAGCAGTGATAAGCAACAAGCAGTAGAGATGACTGAAGTTTTGAGCATAAGGGTACCTGAAATATGTTTACCTATATCCCCTCAACCCACCAACCAACCAACCAACCTCGTCTCTCGTTGCCCAAAGCTTGAGTCAGTCACCGTGGGGGGAAAATTGGGCTGTGCGTGAGAATATAAATAATAATAAAAAAAAAATAATTAACGAGCCTGAGAATATGCGAGAATGAAAATGATTAATAGTCTAATAAGCGTGAGAGAATTTGAACAAGCGTGAAAAAAAAAAATTGAACGTGCGTGAGAAGAAATGTGGAATAAGCGTCAAAAAAGAAAAAAAAAAAAAAATGAAAATGCATAAGAAGAAATGTGGAATCAGCGTGAGAGAATTTCGACAAATGTGAGAAATTTTGAAGGTGCGTGGGAATGATAGATAGGTGAGGTTGGTGGTGTGTTGGGGGTGGGTGGGTGTTCGGAGTGGTCATCCTAGTGTGAGCTCGTGTGTGTGTGTATGTGTGTGTGCGTGTGTGTGGTAGGTACTGTATAAAGTGGTGGGGGGTGGGTGGGGGGGGGGGCTGGTATATGTATAATAAATAAATAAATAAATATGCTGGTTGATTGTAAGCTACCGATTCGTCCAAACTCTGCCACAACAAAACAGTAAAAACCTAAAATAAAATAAAAGAAAATGGGTCTTTTTTTTTTATGTTTCGTGGCGAGACGTTGTGAAATCCGTAGCCTTCAATTCGCCTGTGATGATGATAATGTTGTTGTTGATGTAGTCGTCGTCGGCAGTAATGTAATAACTATGTAGACTACCGATTCCTCCAAAAACTATGATACCATGAAACTGACAACCCCATCCCCCTCCATCACCACCAACTCCACCTTGATGTTTTTTGAGGGGAGAGTATAGTTTTGGTAAATCTGGAGCAACTAATTCCTACAAACTATTCCAAGCAACACACCACCATTATATTTGTTAATCTGGTCCTGTTTCCTGACATACTTTGGAGGATTCAAGGCGCTCCAATGTACCCAATGTGTACTCTCTCCTTAAAAAGCCAATCGTTTCGTGGCATAGTTAGTTTTGGAGGAATGGGTAGCCTCCAAAAAACTATGATACCATGAAACAAACTGACCCCCCAAACCCACCACACACTCCTCAAACGTTTCGTGGCATAGTTAGTTTTGGAGGAATTTGGTAGCCTCCAATACTGGCCTTACATCCTCATCATCCTCATCATCCTCATCATCACAAGTCCCCCTCCTCCTCCTCCTCCTCCTCCTCCTCCACCAAGCCACAAGGGTATTTCATGTTCTCAGCCTGTTATACCGTTTTAAGATTTTTGGACTGTTTTTCAATATTGTACTTTTCCCTTCTATATCATAAACTATCTCACGTTTGTATGGTTAAAAATTTTCAACACGTTCGACAAAGTGTAGTTATTATATATATATATACGTAATTGAGGGCTTCAGTGTGGGTTGTGGTGAGGTTGGTTGTGGCTGTGAGGTTGTGGAATAATAATAATAATAATAATAATAATAATAATAATAATAATAATAGTTATCTTGAGGCTTTAATAGTAGCGAAAACGTCACTGAATTGTCCTGTTGAAATGTTGGTAAATAATGTATATATACCATTAACAGCAGTAGGTTAATACACTTTGAAATGTTAATAAATAAGGTATACTTCTGACATCAAATGGTCAATACAATGCCCCGTTGAAATGCTGGTAAATAAAGGAGACACTGTACTTGTATCATCAAATGGTCAACACTGTCTCACTGAAATGTTGGTAAATAATGTATACCTTTAAGAGCAGAAGGTCAAAACACTGCCCCGTTGAAATGTTGATAAATAGATATACTTGTAACATCAAATGGTCAGTACAGTGCCCCGTTGAAATGTTGGTAAATAATGGAGACACTGTACTTTTATCATCAAATGGTCAACACTGTTCCGTTGAAATGTTGGTAAATAATGTAACCTTCATCAGCCACACTCAGCCTCACCACCACTCCCAATCCCAGACCGGAAAATTACTCTAATGATTGAGGTGTCCCTATACTGGTTTTATGTGATGTATATTCTGCAAGTCTTGCTCTTTCCTCGTAAGATAGAGTTTATGAATATATTCTTGGAACCCACTTGTGTTATTTTATTCATTCCCCATGTAAATTAAATCTTTAGGGACCCTGTGATTATGCAGTTAGAAAATTCGAGATAAATGAGTCCTTCAAATATTGCCACGAAACACACACACCTATGTAGAAGGAGCTTGTTTCGTGGCATGGTCCGGAGGAATCAGAAGCATCCAATTTTTATATACGATCACAGGGTCCTTAACCCCTTAACCGCGGGTGATGACATAAGTCGACAGCGCAGTTTTTAAATATGCGAACCCATGACATGGTTGTCTCGGTGGCAACACTGATTGTGGACTTGTAGGGTGTAGCCAGACTCCAGCCAGCCACTAGCCACTGCTGCCACTCAGTGTCATACGAGCAGTGAGGGTGGGAGGATTTCTTTCCAGAGCTCCGTTTTTCCTGTAATTACCATATTATATGTACGTAAAAATGACAGTGACATTATATTTCATATTGTTGTGTTGAAAAATATGATTCTGACATGTTTTCTAAATAAATCAGAGTGTGAAAACGTACTTAGAAATGTAAATAAAATGTAAAAGTGAATTTTGAGTTGGTCATTGTGAGTTGGCTACCCATCCTACAGATGTCCATTTAGTCTTCACAAGTACATACATCAGGAGACAGCTCAAGGTTTGTACTTTAATATCATGTATCATTTATTTATTTAGCATGAGTGATTTACAAGCTATTGGCTGTTAAATGTGTTGTTTACATGGTGACCTAGAGTGTTGGAGAAAGGCCCGCACTGTACAACTGACATGGTAGATCAAGCCCAAGCCTAAGTGGTTAAGGGGATGGCATATATACTTTTTAATAGATTGGAGCACCTCGATTCCTCCAAACTAGGCCAGGAAACAGACCCAGATCAAGAAAAATAATGGTATCCTGTTGCCTGGAATAGTTTGAGGGAATCATTTACTCCAGATTTACCACCCAAAACAAAGTGCCATATATCCCCTTTAATTAAGAGACTTTCATGTCTTAGTTTAGAGTGCTACCGATTCCTCCAAACTAATCCACTAAACAGACACACTAGTGACCTTGGTGTTTTATTAGGCATGTGTTTTACTGCTTTATTGGCATTTTTCTGTTTGATTCATTGTTGTTTTATTATATATAATTTATCAGTATGTATTAATAAAAATTAAAAAAAACTCATTTATATTAATTCATGTTTTAATTTTTGTCTATTTTTTTTTTCTATCAATTCATGTTTTAATTTATTTTTATTAATTCATCTTTTAATTTTTGATAATTTTCTCTTAATTAACTC
>JAWQEG010008544.1:22500-30000 GCA_033782935.1 Petrolisthes cinctipes
AGAGAGAGAGAGAGAGAGAGAGAGAGAGAGAGAGAGAGGTAATTCACTTTTGTTACATTGGAGTGCCTTGATTTCTCCAAAGTAAACAGGACCATATCAACAAAAATAATGGTGTTTTATGTTCTGTTGCTTGGAATATTTTGGAGGATTCAGTTGCTCCAGATTTACCAACACAAAACTTATCATTAATTTGTTGAGCATATTATTTTGAGGAAGGAAAGGCACTGACCAATTTTTGAGCATAATTATCATCATCATCTGAGCATTGAATTGAGCATCTCCAGTGATATAGTGAGCATTGAATTGAATATCTCCAGCATTTTTTGAGAATTATTTTGAGTATTTTTAACATGTCTGAAAATTCTCCAGCGTTTTGTGAGCATTTTTTGGGGAATTATTTTGAGTACTTTGAATATGGGTGAAAATTCTATTGAGCATAATTATAATCGGACTTAATTTGAGCATATTTATATATATATTTTTTGTAAACTTGCTGTATTTTTTTAGCATGGCCTTTCTATACCTGACATAACACAATAACATAATAACATAATCTTCCTATTCCTTACATAACATAATAACACAACTTTCTTATTCCTTACATAACACAATAACACAATATTCCTATACCTTACATAACACAATAACATAATAACACGATCTTCCTATATCTTACACAATAACACAATAACACAATCTTCCTATTCCTTACATAACATAATAACACGATCTTCTTATTCCTTACATAACACAATAACACAATCTTCCTATACTTTACATAACACAATAACACAGTCTTCCAATACCTTACATAACACAATAACATAATAACATAATAACACAATAACATGTCCTTTCAATACCTTACATAACACAATAACACTTTAACACAATAACATAATAACACAATCTTCCCATAACATAATAACACAATAACACAATCTTCCTATACTTTACATAACACAATAACACAGTCTTCCAATACCTTACATAACATAATAACACAATAACATAATCTTCTTATACCTGACATAACACAATAACACACTCTTCCTATTCCTTACATAACACAATAACATAATAACACAATAACACAATCTTCTTATACCTGACATAACATAATAACACAATAACACAATCTTCCTATTCCTTACATAACATAATAACACTTTAACATAACACAATAACACGATCTTCTTATTCCTTACATAACACAATAACACAATCGTCTTAATCCTTACATAACATAATAACAAAATAACATGTTTCCTATATCTTACACAATAACACAATAACACAAAATATTATCCCACTTAAAAATTAATTCTCTCTCTTCTTATACAAATTCTTCTTTTACTCATTCACTAATTCACTTATATACAAATTAATTATATCTCTTAAAATTAATTCTCTCATTAATTTTTTTTACCATAATTTTCCTTTCACTAATTCACTTATTTACAAAAATTAATTATATTTCTTAAAATTAATTCTCTCATTAATTTTCTTACTATAATTTCCATTTTTCATTCACTTATGTACAGAAGTTTTTATAATTCTTAAAATTAATTCTCTCATATCTTAACCTAATTTCCTTTCACTAATTCACTTATATACAAATTAATTCTATCTTTTAAAATTAATTCTTTATTTTCATGACCTAATTTTTCTTTCACTAATTCACTTATGTACAAATTAATTCTATCTCTTAAAATTAATTATCTCATTAATTTTCCTTTCACTAATTCACTTATGTACAAAAATTAATATCATTCTTAAAATTAATTCTCTCATGACTTAACCTAATTTCCTTTTTGAATTGATTTATGTACAAATTATTTATCTCTCTTAAAAAAAATTCTCTCATTTTTCATTTTTCATAACCTAATTTCCATTTACTCATTCACATATGTACAAATTAATATTATTCTTAAAAAATGAATTCTCTCGTTTCATACACATTAGAAACTTATGCATATATGTTTATACCTATTTACAGTACACGTGTATATATTAAATAAATCAGTAATAATAATAATAGTAATAATAATAATAATAAAAATAACGATGATAAAAATAATAATAATAGTAATAAATTGGAGGCTTCTGATTCCTCCTGACAATGCCACGAAACAAACAAGCTCCTTCCATATAGGTGTGTGTGTGTGTGTGTGTGTGTGTGTATGTAGGTAGATAGGTAGGTAGGTAAGTAGGTGTGTGCGTGTGTGTGTGAGTGTGTGTATGTATGTAGGTAGATAGGTAGGTAGGTAGGTAGGTGTGTGTGTGTGTGTATGTAGGTAGATAGGTAGGTAGGTAGGTAGGTGTGTGTGTGTGTGTGTGTGTGTGTGTGTGTTTCGTGGCAATATTTGAAGGACTCATTTACCTCCAATTTTCTGACTACATCACTTCACACAGGGTCCTCTTTCCTAGTAGTAATATTATTTAATAAGTTATTTTTTTTACTAGTAGTAGACACATTAATTAATAACGTGTTCTTCTTTACTAGTCGTTGGAACATTAATAAAGTTTTCTGTACTAGTAAAAACATTAATATATAACGTGTTCTTTTACTAGTAGCAACATTAATAACGTGTTCTCATTTACTAGTAATTGGAACATTAATAACTTGTTCTTCTTTACTAGTAGAAACAGTAATTAATAACGTGTTCTTCTTAACCAGTAAAATCATTAATAAGTTTTAATTCTTTCCTATGAACATTATCTTCTATACACACTCCCTCTCGTTGTGCACACGAGTTGACACACGAGTGGATGACACACTATGTACACCCCTATCATCATCAGCAATATGTGTAGTAGTAGTAGTAGTAGTAGTAGTAGTAGTAGTGGAGGGGGCCGAGTTAAGTTAAGTAGTAGCATTATCATCAACAATTATGTAGTAGTAGTAGTAGTAGTGGAGGGGACCTAGTTAAGAGGTGTAGTAGCATTATCATCAACAATTATGTAGTAGTAGTAGTAGTAGTAGTAGTAGTAGTAGTAGTAGTAGTAGTAGTGGAAGGGGCCTAGTTAAGAGGTGTAGTAGCTGATACTCCTTCCAACTCCCCCTCCTCCTCCTTATTCTTCTTCTTAACTCCTTTCTCTATGCTGCTGGAGGAGTGAGATTTGGACCCATACAGGAGTTCCATTTGGTCCACCGTGTCTGTCATTGGTTTGTGTGTGGAGTCTGGCAGCAGGAGGGCAAACACACTGCCCACACCAGCACACACACCGAACATCACAGACGGAGCCCACCAGTGTGTTGTAGCCTGGGGAAGGAAGGAAGGTAGGTGTGAATGAGAGAGAGAGAGAGAGAGAGAGAGAGAGAGAGAGAGAGAGAGAGAGAGAGAGAGAGAGAGAGAGAGATAGAGACACAGACAGACAGAGACTCAGACAGAGACAGAGACAGACACACACAGACTCAGAGACAGACAGACACAGACTCAGAGACAGACAGACAAAGACACAGACACAGAAAGACAGAAACAGAGAGAGAGACAGACAGACACAGAGACAGACAGACACAGAGAGACAGACACAGAGACAGACAGAGACAGAAACAGGCAGAGAGACGAGAGAGAGGGAATAGTCAATATAAACATAATCGACAGCAAAAACGAAATCACTCACCAGAACCTTAATGATAAAAGGAGACACGATGGACCCTAGTCTGGCCATCATAGAGGACAGATTGAGCCCCCTAGACCGTACACAGGTGGGGAAGAGTTCAGAGGAGGCCAAGTACAGCAGACCGTAGCTACCAGTGATGAAGAGTTTGCCCACCAGTGCCAGGGAGAATACCATCCATGTGTAACCTGTTTGACGAAGGGGGTAGATGTGAGGTTAGGTTAGGTTAGGTTTAATATGTGGTGGAATAATATTAATAATAATAATAATAATAATAATAATAATAATAATAATAATAATAATAATAATAGTAATAATAATTATAATAGTAATAATAATTATAATTATAATAAAAATATTACTATTATTAATATGCTCCTACCACCATATACGATTACTACTAACAATAACAACAACAACAATAATAATAATACCCAGCATCAATATCAATCATCATTATTATTTCACTACTACACACACACACACACACACACACACACGTACTGGCAGGTGTGGCTAGGATGGTAAGGATGGCCACAGCACACACAGCAAAGTTGAAGGCGAGAACATTACGTCTGCCATAGCGAGCCACGACTGGAGTGAAGCAGGTGTAACCCGGTATTTCCATCAGCGAACTCAGAATCATGTAGAGGAAGGGGTCCGTGCTGCAGAGAGGGATGGAGAGAGAGAGAGGTGGGTGATTATTGTGTGTGTGTGTGTGTGTGTGTGTGTGAATGAAATTAAATATGTATGTACAGCCATGGGTGATAGTGGTGGACCAGGGACCAAGGAGTGTTGGAGAGCAACTGAACAGAGTTTGAAAAATTTAGTCTCCTAAACCTCTCTCAACGTTGAGAATGGTTTGGAAAATTCACTTGTTCGAACTCTGTTCAGTTGCTGTCCAACACTCCTTGGTCCCTGGTCCACCACTATCACCCATGGCTGTACGTAATGCATGTATGCATGGATATAATATATATATATATATGTATGTATAGTTATATGTATAGTATAGCATAATTATATATATATAACACTCACCTGAATGTAGTACCAGACAAACTCATGCCCCAATAAGTCAATCCAGTACAGAACCATGCACCAAACAGTGCTATAGTAATGGTCCGTAGTGCTGGGGTCCTCACCAGTATAGTACATCCTCTCCACCACCCAGACCCAACACACGAACCACACCTCTTCCTCTCCTCCTCGTCCTTGATGCTGTTGTTACGTCGTGGCCACTTCACTCCTTCTTCATTCTGCTGCTCCTCGTCGTCACTGGTGTTTTGGTTCTGTTCTTCCTCTTCGTAGCTACCGACGTCCTTACCCCCATCAGAAGACTGTAATTGTAAATGATGGATTTAATATATTTTAAGGTCTGTTATTACTACTACTACTACTACTGTAGTGTACTATAAAATAGGTCCATTTTCTTTGATTGAGTGAGTAACCATTTTCTAATTATCTGCCTGCCCGGTATTGTGATTCTTTTACCATTACATTCCTTCATGCAGATAGCCTATGCAATTTCTTTCAGCATAATTCTCTTTGCCATTTTGTGTAATATCATTGTCTGCATACTCTTGCAAAATTTCATGTATACAACATATGTATTATACATTTAATACCATAACCAAATACTCTTAGCTTTGTTAACGTCAGATACGCAGTAAATTGTATATAGTGTTAACTTTTTTTAACATTAAAACATTGGGATCTATTCACCGCATCTCTCTCTTCCTTGAGCACTTCTAACAAAAGAGTTATAGACACTAGCTCCTGAGGCTGAGAAGTGTAGTGGAGAAACCCTGACAGTGGCCCTTACACAGGAGTCTTCTTTAGATAGCAGCACCCACCAACACTACTACTAATATTAATACTACTACTACCACCCTTCCTCCTCTTTCCTCCTTCTCCTTCCCCCCTCTCACCCTTCTTCCCCATCTCCTTCCCTCCCTCAATATCCACCAACCCACAAACCAACCAACCACCCAACCAACCAACCACCCAACTCACCAACCAACCCACCCACACACACACCCACCAACCCACCAACCAACTCACACACCCATTCACACACACACTCACCCACACACCAACAAACCAACCAACAAACCAACCAACCAACTCACCTCCAACCTAAATTTTTCCAGCATAGAGACGAGACGGGTTCGTGAAGGCAACTTAACCCCGTGCCACCTAGCAGCTTTTAACAATGCTTCGGCTGCTTCTTCACACCTCCCCTTCAACATTAGCCACCTCGGGGACTCGGGCATAAATCTGAAAATGAGAGAGAGAGTGAGTGAGTGTTTTAAGATCGATGGTAAGTGACTGATTGTGTGTGTGTATATGTGTGTGTGTGTGTGTTCCAGAGTTGACCAGTTGTGTATATGAAAGAGAGAGAGAGAGTGTGTGTGTGTGTGTGTGTGTGTGTGTGTATGTGTGTGTGTGTGTGTTCTAGAGTTGACCAGTTGTGTATATGAAAGAGTGTGTGTGTGTGTGTGTGTGTGTGTGTGTGTGTGTGTGTGTGTGTGTGATGCAGAGTTGACCAGTTGTGTATATGAAAGAGTGTGTGTGTGTGTGTGTGTGTGTTCTAGAGTTGACCAGTTGTATATATGAAAGACAAAGAGTATTGGTTAGATGTGTGTGTGTGTGTGTGTGTGTATGCCTCCAAAGTATGCCACCAGGGAAACAGGACCAGCAGGTGAACCAAACCTAATGGTGTTCTGTTGCTTGGAATGGTTAGTTTGCAGGAATGTTTAGTCGCACCAGAATAACCAGAAAAAAAAAAAAAAAAAAAAAAAAAAAAAAAAAAAAAAAATAATAATAATAATAATAATAATAATAATATAAATAATAAAAATATAAATAATAATAGTAATAATAATGATAATGATAATGATAATGATAATAATAATAAAAATAATATAAATAATAATAATAATAATAATAATAATAATAATAATAATAATAATAATAATAATAAAAGTAATAATAATATAAATAATAATAATAATAATAATAATAAAAATAATAATAATACTAATAATAAAATAAAAATAAAAATAAGAATAAAATTAAGAATAAAAATAAAAATAAAAATAAAAATAAAAATAATAATAATAATAATAAAAGTAATAATAATATAAATAATAACAATAATAATAAAAATAATAATAATAATAATAATAATAATAATAATAAAAATAACAATAACAATAACAATAGTAATAATAATAATAAAAATGACAATAATAATAATCTCCCTTCTACAGACACCCCCACCCCTTCAGGAATAACCCGTCCATGACTGACTTACGGTATCTGAAGGAGGAGTAAGACCACAGGGGCTGTACACACGAGCTGCAGCGTCCTCCACTCCCTCAGGAAATATGCCCACGCCCCGAACAGCATCCCAGTGACAGCAAAGGGCGCGGTGGAGAGCAGGCCGAAGGTAGTCCGAAGGTGGGATGGGCAAGCCTCTAAACCTGACGAAGGCGAAGGAGAAGGAGGAGGAGGTGAGGTTGGTGTTTTGAGTAGAAAGGAAGGTTTATTATTATTATTATTGTTATTGTTGTTGTTATTATTATTATTATTATTATTATTATTATTATTATTATTATTATTATTATTATTATTATTATCATTATTATTATTATCTAATACTCTTTCTTTTCTCTCTCTTTTCAACCTTTCTCCTTCTCTCCCTCTCTCCCTCTCACCCCATCCCTCTCTCCTTCCCTCTCACCCACTCCCTCTCTCTTCCCCTCTCTCTTCCCCTCTCCCCCCCCACTCTTCCCCCCTCTCTATTCTCCCTTTTCACACACTCCCTCCCCCACTCTTCCTCCCTCTCTCTCACCCCCTACCCCACTCTTC
>JAWQEG010008545.1:0-22264 GCA_033782935.1 Petrolisthes cinctipes
AGCCTTCATCTTTGGTAATGGTTTTGATTAGGAAAACCAGATTAAGAAAAACTTCCTATTTATTAAGAAAAGCTTGTCTAGATACCAATTACAATCTTAAAATTTACATACATGATGAATTTGAGACCCAGAAAACTAGTTTGTATGTAATCTTATTTGACCAGTTGTAGGATAGAAATCACACAGATGGTTTAGACATTTTGCCTTGATGTATTTCTCCCCTCGTACAGTAGATAAACATAGCGATCACAGTGATAAATTGTTTGTCCACCGAGATCACACCTGTCGTGTAGTCAGGGTCTGCTACATGGACTAAGTTATCTGCTACACTGAACTCTAGAGAAAAAGAGAAGCATATAGAGAACCATATAGAGAAAAAGAGAAGCTCAGAAAAATCGAAAAATCTGCAGAAAAACTAAAAGATAAATATAAAAACATACAAGATAAATCGAAGAATGAGGAAACTTGAACGATATGCATTTGTCACTGATCATGGTGTCGACAATATTTCGGTGTATCGCAGACGTTCCATTTTTTTTTTTGTATCAAATTTCACGTGTTTTCATTACTCAAAATATCCACAACATTAGTATTGCTGCAACGGTTCTGAAGTGGTTTGTTTTCTATATCTGTTTTTCTTACTTTGTAGTGTTGATATATTTAGTATTTATGTGGGATTCATGCGGTCTTTAATATTCTTCTGTAAGTGTGTGCTATTTTCCTTTTTTTTTTTTTTTCATTCATTCATTCATTCATTCGTGTCAGTTTCTTTTTTTATATTTTCCTTTACTATAGTTAATTTACTATTGTTAATGTACTATTGTGAATTTACTATTGTTATTTTACTTACTATTGTTAATGTACTATTGATAAATTACTATTGTCATTTTACTATTGTTATTTTACTATAGTTATTTTACTATTGTAATTTTACTATTGTTAATGTACTATTATTATTTTATTATTGTTATTTTACTATTGTTATTTAACTTACTAGGCCTATTGTTAATGTACTATTGTTATTTTACTATTGTTAATTTCCGAAAAGCATAAACACCCCGGTGAGTGTTACTGTGCGTGTGCCAGGTGTAACGGTGATGACGAGGAGATAACTCAACACACACCACAGATGAAAACCAAGGTGTGTGTGTGTGTGTGTGTGTGTGTGTTGTTGTTGTGATGGTGGTGGTGGTGGGTGATGGTGCACCTGTGACGTGGTAGTGATTCGAACGTGCTGTGGTTGAGTAGAAGGAAGGTTTTGCGTGTGTGTGTGTGTGTGTGAGTGTGTGTGTAGTGTAGGTGTTTGTGTGTTTTTTTAGTGTATATATGTGTTTGTGTTTTATGGGTGATGTGATATGTGTTTGCATTGTTGTTCGTTGTTGTGTGTTGTGATGCTTTGTTGTGCATATGTGAGTATACATATTCTCTGATCGATATTTTTGTATTTAATGGTGTAGTATACATTTGGTACATTAGAGCGTCTTGATCCCTCCAAATTAGGCCAGGAAACAGTACCAGATTAACAAAAATAATGGTGACCTGTTGCTAGGACTGTTTTTTTAGGAATTGGTTGCTCCAGATTTACTAACAATATAGACGACCTCCTTAAGCAACATTATTAAATTTAACTGGATTAACCTTGTTGAACTTGAAGGAATTAAGGACCCTGTGATCGTGTATGAGAAGTTTAAGTTTGTGATTCCTCCTGATTATGCAACGAAACAAGCTTCTTCCATATAGGTGGTGTTTCGTGGCAATATTTGAAGGACTCATTTTCCTCCATATTTTCTGACTACTACTTGCACCGTTGTCCTTCTATGATTATTTATATTAATTATGCCTGGGGGTGCTTATCCTAAAGTGAGTACTGTAATAATAAAATATGTGTGTTGCTATATAGAGATAAAATTTTGGCCTCGTTTTTCCCCATGTATATAATATAATGTGTTTGTGGGAACAAGGCATAGCTAATGGAACACTCGCTAAAAAATTAAGAGAAGGGTGAAGAAAACAAGGGAAAAAAAAAAACTATTAGCGTCTAGACTGAAGGAGGCCGTGTAAGAGGCAGACATACAGGCGCCCTTGTTGCATAAGTGCTCGTGAAAACAAACTACCTAATTAGTGGAAGGGTGATGATGGTTTGATGAGGCGAGAGAGAGTGTGTCAGGTACTGCCCTCTCTCTCTCTCTCTCTCTCTCTCTCTCTCTCTCTCTCTCTCTCTCTCTCTCTCTTACTGCATCTCCCGTCCGTCTCTCTCTCTCTCTCTCTCTCTCTCTCCTCTCTCTCTCTCCTCTCTCTCTCTCTCTCTCCTCTCTCTCTCTCTCGTCTCTCTCTCTCCTCTCTCTCTCTCTCTCTCTCTCTCAAGTAATTTTTATGAGAACAGGAGGATGAGAACCAATTAATTTAACACCCATTCCCATATACTCACTCGCTTCCTTTCATTATCTCTGCCTTGCTTTCTGTGGTTCTTTTTCAGTATATTTCTCTCTATTATGTGAGCCAATAAAAAAAAAACATCTCTGTGAATTTCTGAAACTCCCACACACTATAGCATTAATTGTTATTCTCACTGGACCTCGTTAAGGGTGAAGTAGCCTATATACAGTGTTGGCAAATCTGAAGCAACTGATTCTTCCAAACTATTTCAATCCACACAACACCATTATTTTTGTTCATCTGGTCCTGTTTCCTGCATGGCATACTTTGGAGGAATCATGGCACTCCAATGTAACAAAAGTGAATTACCTCCTTAATGCTAAATGAATCTATCTATCTATCTACCTTTCTTGTCTCTAATTCTAACTTACTACCCATGCCTGCACTCTCTCAGCTTCACCAATTTATAGTATTTGTTGTGTAGTGCATGGGACCAACATTCATCCTTATAACGATTGATTGAAATGCGTTATAAATATTTGGGTTCTAGCACTCTATTCACTTATTTAAAGTACGGTATGAAAAATATTCCCTGTGTGTATATTAATTCGTTTTCACTCATCTACTATGCTTCCTAAAAACCCAATCATCCACCATCACCATCATCATCATCATCTTCATTCATCCACTTGCAGCTACAAACATTCAACTGAGCCAAACGTACCCAGTCGACAAGCACGCCCACTCACCCACTTCACTCTCCTCCCAAACACCTGAACGCCCACCCGCCCGCCCTCCAAGGAAACTTTTATGCAAATGGAGGAGGGTGGGTGGGTTATTATTGTGTTGGCGGGCAAGGCGGGCATCCAAGGCAGGTCGAGGAGATGTGGCCAATCAGCAGCGACCCCCTGTGACAAGCACGCCTCTTATTGGTCCCTTCTCCTCGTACCTTCCCTGGGTCCTGTCAGCCTCGCCCGCCCACACCACGGATCCTCTCTTACCAGGGTGTGTGTGTGTGTGTGAGCAGAAATAATACTATAACAGTAATAATAGACCTTGGTCCAGTTTGCTTGGCACTTATTGGTAGGGTAGCACATTGTCAATTAACCATGTTGGGAGGAGATGGTTGTGGAATGATGCAGCAATACTGTTGTTATACTCACTCTCACTGGTATACCGTCATCACTATCCATCAGTGTTCAGACTTGTATAAAATGTTCCCATCGATTAGCAAAGTAATCAAATGTGAATGTTTCAGAGAACTTGTGTGCCGAAATGTGCCTAGGCTTGTTGTATTGCCTCATTATTCATGCACTTTTAAAGATAATACTAACTTGTACTTGACTGTTTATGCTACATGTCCTGGGACCGTGAAAACAACACCGTAAAAGAAGGAGTGTCAATAAAGTTTCCTTCATACTAAACAGTCTTACAAAATAACTTCACATCGGCCTTTCAATATTCGAATATGCTTTCCATGTCTTAGTCTGGTGTGGAGTCAAATCTTTAGTTGTGTGAGAACTGCAGTGTACTTTATATAAACATTGAACTGTTTAGTCCTTGAAAAATAAGGGATTATTTCTGTAACATTTTATATCGTCTGGCGCTAATCCAAGTGTAATATATAACGTAAGCAATTTTTTTTTTTTTTTTTTTTTTTTTTTATAAAATACATAACTTTTGAAGAATTCTTGTGCTTTCCAGTGATTAAAAAATCTCATAGAATTAGTCTGAATAATACTTAAGTCACAAGCCGATGTATAAAGGTTAATGTAACCTCACATAATGTAGCGTAGTGTACACACACACACACAGACCCTCCTGGAGAGTAGCCAAACCACACCATACCATAGCTCACTCTCACACATACCCAGCCAGATCTACCTACCAGGCTACATACATGTTGCTCTGTTGTCTGACTTGGGTTGCTGACAGCCGCTACCTACCACCCTCCAATCAACACTAACTATATCTTCCTTAGAGTTTTTTTATTCCTTCAAAGTATGCCAGGAAACAGAACTAGAATAACAATAATATTTGTGGTCTGTTGCTTGGAATAGTTTGGAGAATTCGGTTGCTCCAGATTTACCCAAACTGTAATATACATCCTTAATGGGGTCGTTTCATTGAGAGAAATTAGAGGTTCATTGATTTCCCCTCCAAACAAACAAAGCAACAAAACAGATTCCCTACTCGTATAATTATATACTGAGGTGGTCTGTTTGCTGACATACTTTGGAGGAAGAATAAGAATACCAGAAGAATAAGAATAATGGTGTTCTGTTGCTTGGAATAGTTTGGAGGATTCAGTTACTCCAGATTTACCAACACAAAACTCTCCCCTTAATGGTTACTGATGTGGATGACTAATGAACTGAACAATGGATGAAGTCACCCAATGATTGACGGATGATTCTATAATTACCAACAGACACTTACTTACTTATGGTAATTAATATAATGCTAATGGGACTAACTGGTTTATGATTTAGATAGTTATATAAATTAATGGCTACTTAATTAATGCTTACTGACAAGGTTTATCTTCCTTATCGATAATTATACTCGTTTTGATGAAGTTAATTACTCGTGATTTAAATTAATTATTGCTTATATTGCTCAGTAGGTAAAGGGAGAACGAAATACGATAATTATACATGGATAATGAGGTTAATGGTTGTCAGTGAGTGATGGGAGTAAATTTTTTTTTTTTTTTTTTTTTTTTTTTTTTTTTTTGCATTTTTGTTGATTTTAATTGATGTAGTCGACTAATGAGGATATCTTAGTTACTACAAACTTAATATGGCATGTTTAGCTCTTCTATAAGTGCAGTGCTAATATTTGTTTTGAGAGAACATTTTTATTTTGAGAAAGATTAAAGTTTCGTAAATTGAAAAAAAAAAAAAAATAATAATAATAATTTCTTGGCAAGTAGAAAATATTCGATTGAGGACAAAACTGCTCCAAAGCCTCTCTATAGTTTTCCAGTAATTAATTAAGGCTGGATAACAATAACTGAAGCAAGAGGGTCGACTCTCAGTAGCAGGATTTTAAAGTGAGAATTGAGATTTAATTCATATAAACGTGAAGGGAAGAATAATTTACATAACAAGCTGAATTTTAACATGTTATCAGAGCAAGAATACCTGTACTTAATTAAATCAATATAATAATACTCGTAAATAAGATAGATAGACTTAAAGGGATGGGGTAGTTGGGGACAGGCATGGGGGGGGGGGGGTTAGGGGGTGCGGGAATAGGGGGACATGCTTGGGGTGGGTAGAAAGCCTGTCCCCTATTCACGCACCCCCCCAAGTCTGTCCCCCTACTCCTGCACCCCCCCAAAAAAAAACCCAAGCCTGTCCCCCTACTCCCGCACCCCCCCAAAAAACCCCAAGCCTGTCCCCTACTCCTGCACCCCCCTAAACCCCCCCCCTCAAGCCTGTCCCCCCTATTCCCACACCCCCTTAAAGAAATATAAGAACACCAAAAAATTTTACATAGAGTGTAGTTAGTAAATCCTACAGTATATTACAACAACTCGAACCTTACTCATTTACAGACTAGGAACAGATAATGAATAAGGTTAAAAGTACCACTAATGGCCTTCCCTGCGAGTGAGGCCTCTTACACATTATTCATACAAGTGGCCTCATTAGGATTCCTGGTGCAATGATAAGGCTCCGTGGGAATCAAAAGCCATAACATATCCATCATAAATCTTCTTGTTGGTGGTGATATTTATAACTGCGTTTTTTTTTTTTTTTTTTTTTTTTTTTTTTCCCAATATATACATGCGGAATTTTTTTTATTTTTTTATTTATAGATGTGTGTGTGTGTGTGTGTGTGTGTGTGTGTGTGTGTGTGTGTGTGTGTGTGTGTGTGTGTGTGTGTGTGTGTGTGTGTTTATCCATGTTATTCCAGCTGCTATTTCAGAGAGAGAGAGAGAGAGAGAGAGAGAGAGATTATAGGCCAAATAAGAGTGAAGTCAAACTGTGTGTGTATTTATCCATGTTATTCCAGCCTGTTATTTCAGAGAGAGAGAGAGGAAAAAAAAAAAAAACACTAGAGGCCAAATAAGAGTGAAACCAAACTGTATGTGTGTATTAATCCATGTTATTCCAATCTGCTATTTCAGATCAGAGAGAGAGAGAGAGAGAGAGAGAGAGAGAGAGAGAGAGAGAGAGAGAGAGAGAGAGAGAGAGAGAGAGAGAGAAAAAAAAAAATAAAAAAACAAAAACAAAACAAAAACAAAGCTGTATGCCAAACAAGAGTGAAGCCAACTATACTGTAGTTCCCATACATAAGCCCCGCCCTCTTTGTCGACATGCACCCACACGGTTTTATGTATATCTATCAACATCATCCCTTCCTCTAGTTCTCTCCCTCTCTCGCTGTTTTTATTGTCGATTGCACCCCTTACTCTCTCCTTCTCTCCTCCTCCTCCTGAATATTCTCCTCTTCATCTCTTCCTCTGTTTCCTCTTCTCCATCTCTCCTCCTGAATATTCTCCTCTTCCTTTCCTCTTCTCTCCTCCTGTTTCCTTGTCTTCAGTATTCTCCTTCTCTCCCTTTTCCTCTTCTCTCTAGTACTCTCCTCTCTTCTCTCCTTCTCCTCTCCTTTTTACTCTTCTCTCCTCCCGTTTCTTCTTCTATAGTACTCTCCTCTCTTCTCTCCTTCTCCTCTCCTTTTTACTCTTTTCTCTTCTCTCTCCTTTCCAGTACTCTCTCCTCTTCTCTCTCCTTTCCAGTACTCTCCTCTCTTCTCTCTCCTTTCCAGTATACTCTCTCCTCTTCTCTCTCCTTTCCAGTACTCTCCTCTTCTCTTCTCTCTCCTTTCCAGTACTCTCTTCTCTTCTCTCTCCTTTCCAGTACTCTCCTCTTCTCTTCTCTCTCCTTTCCAGTACTCTCCTCTTCTCTTTTCTCTCCTTTCCAGTATACTCTCCTCTCTTCTCTCTCCTTTCCAGTATACTCTCCTCTCTTCTCTCCCCTTTCCAGTACTCTCCTCTTCTCTTTTCTCTCCTTTCCAGTATACTCTCTCCTTTCCAGTACTCTCCTCTCTTCTCTCTCTGATTCTGGTTGATTTAAATATCGACGTATTCCATCCCTGTAGCTTAATTTAAATATCGGTGTGGTCGTCCCCATGTCCCCCTCAATCAGAAAAAAAAAAAAAAAAAAAAATTGAAATAACCTACCATTGCCTTCGGATCGAGTGAATGGGTTGGCAATGGAGGCATATAAACTATTTTATTTCCCCATTTTTTTTTTCAATGTACGTAATCCAACCCCCGCAGTTTTTTTTAATATAAATACAGCTGAGGTCATCTCCCTAAAAAAAAAAACAGAAAATAAAAACAGAAAAAAAAGCATTCGTATCGAGTCGCTGATCTGTCAAAAAAATTACCTAAAAGTCACAATATATATCATAACTTTAAAAATACGTAATTAATTCACCTCCAGCAAAAGACACATGGGACGAAATAATTATAAGGTAATAGAATAAACACTGACGCTGTAAATTCATTAAAAGTTTTCCCTGTACTGTTGTTGTTGGTTGATAGAGTGGCAGTATATAGAGGCGTTGCATAAAGGCCAAGGTTTCATTCGTCTGGTATAGGAGGATCGACCCTATGGCATGCAGGCAGAGGTGAGAGGCAGGGGAGACTCGTTTAGTGAGTAGCCTAATGAAAATGCAACGATAAGCGACTGGAAATTGAGCCGTTACACTAAAGTTGCTCATCCGTTGCAGCTATGGGGGTTAGGGGTGAGGTGAGTGTTGGGGTGAGTTGCAGCGAGGGTTAGGGGTGAGGTGAGTGTTGGGGTGAGTTGCAGCGAGGGTTAAGGGTGGGGTGAGTGTTGGGGTGGGAGGTGTGTGATTACAGAGTGATTGAATAAATGATGATATATTATAACTTAGTGTGTTTGTGTTATAAGAGAGAGAGAGAGAGAGAGAGAGAGAGAGAGAGAGAGAGAGAGAGAGAGAGAGAGAGAGAATATATATAGATCCCATTCTACGTTACATATCAAGTAATGCATATTGGTGAATGTCGTCAGATGAACCTCCCCATGCAATGACTCTTTCTACAGAATTATGATTTTTATAATTTTACAAACTCCCTTCAACACTTTACAGTTGGCATCTCCCTTCTTCTCTTTCACTGAGATCTCCACCAGTCCTATATAGACCCAACCACCCACACAGAATAACACCTTCAGAACAACAAAAGAGGACGAATCACGCTGAAGAAACCACACACGATTCTAAAAAAAAATCTTGTACTTTTTTGTTCACGCTTCTTTCTCTGTCCCTTTCCCCTCCCCTCCCCTCCCATACCCATCTCTCTTCCCCCTGCACCCAATCTCTCCCTCCCTCCCTCCCTCCCTGCCTGCCTGCCTTCCCTATTCCACCCCTCTTCCCTCTATTCTTTCCTTCTTCTTATACCGCGAACTACTTCAGGTTTTCTGCGAATTCGAAGAGATTTTCCCCAAAGCGTGACGGTCACTGGCATTGTATAACAGTGAGTGAGGTTTGGGTCTTGTGTATAATGGGTATTGTCCTCTCCAGTATGCTTGGCTGGTTCCGACAAGATGCGCTGATTATCTACCCTGAGTCAATCTGGGATCCGCGAGCCACCTTATTTCAATGTCTCTCATGGTACATTGAAACTCGTTCTGTTTTATCTTCCTCTGACCTTCAACGATAGAATTAGTTTTACCCTAAAGGTGATTTGGTCTGAGACAACTAAACCTGTTTTTACCGAGTTCAGTGAAACATGAATTAGCTTCACAAAAACTACTATAACCAAACCTAAGCCTATGTTAATGGTATACTCCTTCCCTCCTTCCCTAATAAAGACATTCCCTCTACCCTGAGAGACTTCGACATATGCCATTGGGACTGCTGACCTTCAGAAGCCAAAGCTTGAGAAATGGTCACTTGACAGTTTCCAAGGTGGCTCAGTGACTGTGTTTGTTTGGGTTTATTTCCGGTGTTTGTACGCGTATGAATGTGTTTAGAAATAGGTTTTAATTTCAAGGGGAATTAGGGAACCATTTAAGCCTGGTTGAATGTGGAGTAAAATTGAAATTGATTAGTGGTAAGAAACTGGTTGTGGACATTAGATACCGGATATACTACAGCTTCTTGGTTATTTGGGTCTTTACTCTCTTCCTAGAATACTCCTGATGAGTAATTATTTATTTATTTATTTATTTTTTTACCAAAAATACTGATGTGGGAGGTAAAACTAGTTGGATATTATTACAGGCAAAGAAAGCGAAGGAATAAAGGAAGATGTGTACCAGGAGTGAAGCAGAGTATATATAGGCAAGATAGGATGCAAACTATGTGTGAGTTATGTATGTGTTGTAGACTAAGTATAGGTGAAGTAAACAAGGGAGGTATAAATATGTAAGTGAGGCAGCGTTATGGGTGAGCAGTTTACACCTTGTCTCACAATCGCTTGCCCAGGGTTCGATTTCGGGTTGGGGTAACTATAACTTGCTCACAGTAGAGGGAAGGCAGCAAGAGGCATGCAAGCAAAGTATAAGCGAGACAGCAGGCAAGGAAAAAGACCAACAGAGCCCTTCCCTGCATGCCCGTCTCTCGGCTCGACCCTTATGAGAAGCGAAGGACACGACGCATATATGCATTCTGAAAATTGTATCTTATTGAATTTCTGGCTCCCCTTTCCCTCTCCCCACTCCCTTCCCTGCCTGCCCAGTGTCGACTCGGTTGGTGCCAGTTCCTAGCTCCCTCCTTCCCTTCTACCCTCCCCACTCCCTTATGCATGCACGTCCCTCCCTCCTTCCCTACTTTCCTAAATTAAGTCTCAAAAGCTCTCCCTCCTTCCCTTCTACCCTCCCCACTCCCTTATGCATGCAAGTACCTCCCTCCTTCCTTACCTTTCCTATAATCTCATAAGCTAATTCACTCCTTTCCCTAACTCCCTTAGTGCTAGTCTGCGAGTCTTTCCATCCAATAGTTCTCATTGTTTCCTCCCATCCCTGATCCCTGTCCCTCCTTCAACACAGTTAGTACGACACTGTGGTACTTACTGCATGACTTGTGAAGATTAATGAAGCAAAACAAGGCAACTCAGTCTCGTATCTTAAGTTTTCTATTTTTTTAAGGGACCTTGTGATGCTGTCAGAAAATTGGAGGTACGTGAGTCCTTCAGATATTGCCACGAAACACCACCAATTTGGAAGGTGCTTGTTTTGTGGCATACATAGTCAGGAGGAATCAGAAGCCTCCAATTCTTGCACACGATCACAGGGTCCTTACTGTGTTCTATCCCTACCTTGCTCCCCTCCCTACCTTGAGTTCCCTTCTCTCCATTCTTGGTCCCCTCCAGCATAGCTACAAGGAAAGTTTAGAATGAATGTATTTGTATGTCATATGAATATTTCTTTAATACTATATACTATCGATAACAAAAGAGTATGTGTATTCTGTACATAATCGTATATACTGTATATAAGGTGAAAAGTTAACACACAACAAATATGTACATTGCTCACAAAAAGTACTCTTAAGAATTTTGTATAAGAAATGTAACACTGCAGAAGATGGGTCTGAAAAGTGGTGGAAACTTGTGCCAACCCAACCGAATATAGTTATTTTCTACATCCACTTACTTCACAAAAAGAGAATACTTTTTGTAGACATCGTACAGTGCCTCCCTTTGTCATTATTAAAGTAATATATAAACATGTATTGAGGAAAGAGATCAGAGTAAAATAGATTCAGTCATTCACCTCTTTTTAGCTTATGTTTTATTCAAGTAAACAATCGGTAATATAAGTACATTCAATGTTGCTAATAATCGGCATTGAATTTTTTTTTTTTATATATATATAATTTGAATAATTTTAAAGAAAAATATTTGTAAGTTACATAATCGGAATAATGCTAAATAATACCAATGATATGGAGCTTAGAGAGCCAAAAGAGACTACACGGGGCAATGTGAGAAGCAGAGGAGAGGCAGAGAAGGCTATGGTGGACTGAAGAGGGGCTTTGAATGGGCAGGGGAGAGGTATTCAGAATTTGATGAAGAACACATAATTACATAAGATGAGCTAGCAACTGAGAGTTAAACTGAGGTGAAATACAAATCAAAGAAAAGGTTGAAAAAGACAATTGAATGTAGACTACAGATCTGGGGAAAACAGCAACAGGATGTGGAGGTCATAAAGTTTTGATGAGTTCAGAAGAAGTGAGGGACGAATACAGAGAGATGTAGAGAGAGTTTGGGAGTGTTAGGAGCAAAATTAACACTAGGAATGATTAAGGATAGGTGGGAGGAAAGATATGAAGTGTTACGAAGATCTACAGAAGGGAAAAGGAGAGCTAGAAAGAGCAAGCGAAAGATATAAAGGGATTGAGAGTGGGTGGGGCAAATGAGGGTTTTAGAGAGAGCAAGGGAAGACTAGGTAAGGAGGGATGGAGGAGCAAATGTGGGCTAGAAAGAGCAAGAGACGACTATAGGTAAGGAGGGACTGAGGGTGGGGTGGGTGGGTGGGGAAAATGTGGGCTAGAAAGAGCAAGAGAAGACTAGGTAAGGAGGGACTGAGGGTGGGGTGGGTGGGACAAAATGTGGGCTAGAAAGAGCAGAGAGAAGACTAGGTAAGGAGGGATGGAGGGTGAGTGAGTAGGTGGGGTGCGTGTAATATTTACCCTCCCTGCCCCTGCTTCCCGGCCATCACACGACAATTACTTAACAACGCAGGGTGACAGGCAGCTCGAACCCGCCACGATATGGTCCCTCTCACTCTCTCTCTGGGAACTCACACTCCTCCAAACAACACTCACTCTAGATCCTACTTTCATATTCTCTCTCACAGTGTATATCATCCCTCTTCTTTCACACTATACCTTCCTCTCTTTCACACTATATCTTCCTCTCTTTCACACTATATCTTCTCTCATTCACACTATATCTGCCTCTCTTTCACACTATATCTTCCTCTCTTTAATTCACACTCTCTTCTGTATGTGTCATTCACCTCGACTCACTTTTCTTTGATACTTCCACTGACTAATTATTCAATATTTTTTATTTCCGTGCTGACCGAACCTGGTTGTGTTCCTTGCAGCTCATTGGCTCATGTAGGCTTTCGGTAATATTGTTATTTAAGTTCAGTAGAGCCAGAGCGAAGTAAATGTTAGCCATCTGTATTTGCCATCTGTATACTCGTTCAAGGGGACACTTTCAAATTAGATAGCCACAAAAGAGCTAAATTAATCCCCAGGAAGATATCGTGCAATGAACCATTTCCTCCTTACATGACATAGTTTTCTCCGACGTCTTTCTTTGTGATTAACGATTAACTTGATCCACAAGTTTTGTCGTAAATAGACTAAATATTTCCTACCAGTTGTAAGTTTACCGTGTTTGCCCATCGATTGGGACGTTGGACTGACGTCGATGAAGCACTTAAAGTTGCAGAAGAGAAGATTCCCTGTCCACAAAAATCATTAAAAAGAAAATAACCAAACTTTACATAATTAACCACGTTCCTTGTTGACGGTTACTTATGAAGGTGAAGAAATTAATGTTTACTGAGGAAAGGTGAAGATGGAAGGAAATGACAAATGGGAGAACAAAGATAGTTGAGAATAAAAACGAAATTGTAAGGGAGAGAAGGAAAATTAATATAAAAACAAACTTATATCGTTGAAAGGAAGAGAGTGGGTGTGGGGTTGGGGAAGAAGAAAAAGTAGGAAAAGGGGAAAGCGTAAGAAAATGAGGAAAAGGAGGTGAGGGGTGCTGGGAGAAGTGAGGAAAGGACTGAAAGAGAATGAGTATACTGGAGCTAAAGAGAGAGAGAGAGAGAGAGAGAGAGAGAGGAGAGAGAGAGAGAGAGAGAGAGAGAGAGAGAATGGTGTCACAGAGGGAGCCACAGGGGTAGGGGTGGGGGAAGGAGGGTTTGGCTTGAAGGAGAGAAAGGGGGGGGGGATGTGAAGATGGAGTAGATACCAGTGTGAGGAAGGAAAAATGAAAATACGAAAGCAAATTATATAAGGAAAGTACAAGAAAAAACAATAAAAACAAAATAATAAAGATGAAACAGGAGAGAGGAGGAGAAGAGAGAAGAATGTCCTGAAATAATAGAACAAGAAATTTGGAGAATAAATGACAAGAAATGACAGATGTAAAAATGCGTAAAATTAATAACAAAAGGAGAGAGAGAGAGAGAGAGAGAGAGAGAGAGAGAGAGAGAGAGAGAGAGAGAGAGAGAGAGAGAGAGAGAGAGAGAGAGCATGTGTGTGTGTGTGTATGTATGTATGTAACTAGACTTAGGAAGGAAAAGGTGGGGGGGGGGGAGAGAAGGAGAGAAGGTGGGAGGGAGAGAAGGAGAGAGGGGATGGAGAGAAGGTGGGAGGGAGAGAAGGAGAAAAGGTGGTGGAGGGAGGGAGAAAAGGTGGGGGGAGAGAGGGATGGAGGAGGGCAAGCGACGTCTGGGTGTGACAGAGACAAAGTGGCAGGCAAACAGTCATCTATAGACAGTTAGAGAAACCTTGCTCTATTCCTCCACAGCCCACGGAGATAGGAGAAAAAGAAACGATGGGATAGGAGGCAAAGAACACGAGGAGAAGGAAGGAGAAGGAGAATGGAGTAAAGGGAAGAGGAAGGAGAAGGAGGCAAAGGAAAGAGGAAGGAGATGGGAGAAAGAAACGATGGGATAGGAGGCAAAGAACACGAGGAGAAGGAAAGAGAAGGAGGAGAAGGGAATAAGGGGAAGAATGGAGCGAAGGGAAGAGGAAGGTAGAGGAGGCAAAGGGAAAAGGAAGAAATTACTTAAGAGAAAAATTGATAAAGTAAGAGGAAAAGGGGGAGGTATAGGAGGAGGGGAAGGAAATTACGAAAAGAGAAATGATTAGGAAAAGAGAAGAGGGAAATTTACAAAGGAGAAAGGAGGGGGAATATGTAAGAGGAGGAAATGACAGATGAGAAAAGATCAGGTAGAGAGACTAAGAGGAAATTACAAAGTAGAAAGGAAAGGAGAATAAAGGTTGGTTGGAGACGAGGAGATAAGAAGGAGGAACAGGACACATACAGATAAAAGAAGGAAGGAGATAGATAGGGAATGGAGAATTGACGAAATATGATGATAAAGAAAAGTGAGAGATTGGATACAGGAGGAGACGAAGATAATTATGAGTGACCTGGTAATAGTGATAATGATAATATTGATAGTGATGATAATGGTTTTGGTGATGTCGATTTTATTGATGGTGATGAAGAGGAGAGGAAAAGAGAAGAGGAGGAGAGGAGGGATGGGAGAAAAAGAAGAGAAGAAGAAGCAGGTTAAACACACATGATAAAAAAGAGGAAGAACGTGAATAGTGATAAAAGAGAGATGATGATAATAATAACCCCATTCCTGATATTCTCAAGTAAAATAAATGAGGAAAAACTGGAAGACAAGAAGATGAAAGGTGGAAAGTGGTAAAGGAATGCTAATAGGAAAAGAAGTAAGGACCCCCGTGATGTAGTCAGAAAATTTTAGGTTATATTAGTGAGTCCTTCAAACAATGCCACGAAACACCACCTATATAGAAGGAGCTTGTTTCGTGGCATAGTCAGGAGGAATCAGAAGCCACCAAGTCTCCTGTATACACGATCACAGGGTCCTTAATTAAGAAGAAACGTCCTTCGTGTGATGTAAGAGAGAAAGAGATAATGGACTCTATCAGAATAATGAACTGGTGATTTGCCTTGTATACATTATTTGGAGAGAGAGAGAGAGAGAGAGAGAGAGAGAGAGAGAGAGAGAGAGAGAGAGAGAGAGAGAGAGATGAGAGAGAGAGAGAGAGAGAGAGAGAGAGAGAGAGAGAGAGAGAGAGAGAGAGAGAGAGAGACACCATCAGGAGCCAGGAATTTTTTTGATGTCGAAGTAGATATAGTCAGTATCACGAAAAAAAAAAAAAAAAAAAAAGAAAATGAAAAATTAAATATACAACAGACTGAATAGCACATAATTGAAACTGGCAAATGCATTAGTATTAATTTAGAGATTTTATGCGGGATTTACAACAGTCCTAATATTTATTGTGCACCTTGTAAAAGACCATAAAATTTATAAGTTATTCCCCTCCTTCCTCTCGCAATTTTTTTTTTTTCTCTCCAATTTTTCGTTCGTCGTTTGTCACCTTTTCACGATTTTATTTCACTCACTCTATTCGTTCTTTCTTTCCGTGTGCTTCCCTATTTACTCTCATCCCTCCCTCCTTCCACTCATTCACTCTCACTTTTTATGCACTCCATTTATTCATTCACTCTCACCTCTCACTTCCTTCCACTCATTCACTCTCACTTTTCATTCACTCCCTCTCACTCATTCACTCTCATTTTTCAACCACTCTCACTTCTCATTCACTGCCCTCATTCATTCACTCTCACTTTTCTCTCTCTTCCCTCCATTCACTCTCACTTCTCCCTCCCTTCCTCCATTCACACTCACTTCTCCCTCCCTTCCCTACATTCACTCTCACTTCTCTCTCCTCCCCTACATTCACTCTCACTGCTTCCTCCATTCACTCTCACTTCTCCCTCCCTTCCCTCCATTCACACTCACCTCTCTCTCCCTTCCCTCCACCTCCATTCACTCTCACCTCTCACTGCTTCCTCCATTCACACTCACCTCTCCCTCCTTTCCCTCTCACCTCTCACTGCTTCCTCCATTCACTCTCACTTCTCCCTCTCTTTGCCCCGTCTCTCTTTCAGTCGTTCCTTTCTGGTTGTTCTCTCCTTTCTACTTCTTCCCATTCCTTCCTCCTTTTCCCATTTCGTCAGTCGTCATTTTTGTCCCTTTCTGGTCCACTGTTTTCTCTTTATTTCTCCATTTTCCATTCCCTCTTCCAGTGTCTCCATTTTGTTTCATCTTTCATTCATGACTATTTTTTTTTTTCTCTTCATTCCTTCTATTTTTTTTTTCCTTTCATTCCTTCTTCCAACTTCCTGTTCAGTCCCTTCCTCTTTCATCTCTCCAACCACCTTTCATCATTCCTCACTTCTCTCCTTTTCCTCCCTCTCACCCCTCTCTCTCTCTCTTCTTAAACCCTTGGTGCTTTTCCTCCCACGCCCATCCTGTCTCATCTCTTCTCCTTCCCTCTCCACCTAACCACCTCCCTTCCTACCCTCTCCTCTCCACACACTCCTGTCTCATCACTTCTCCTTTCCTCTCCAGCCCAGCCACCTCACCTCCTACCCTCTCCTCTCCACACACTCCTCTCCCATCCCTTCTCCTTCCCTCTCCTCCCAGCCACATCCCTTCCTACCATCTCCTCTCCACACACTCCTCTCCCATCCCTTCTCCTTCCCTCTCCACCCAACCACCTCCCCTCCTTTCCTACCCTCTCCTCTCCACACACTCCTCTCCCATCCCTTCTCCTTCCCCTCTCCACCTCAACCACCTCCCTTCCTTCCCTCTCCTCTCCCATCCCTTCTCCTTCCCTCTCCTCTCCACACACTCCTCTCCCATTCCTTCTCCTTCCCTCTCCTCTCCACCCAGCCCCCTGTACCCTCCCTTCCTTCCCTCTCCTCCCACATCAACTCCCCCGTCTCTCTTGCCATGAAAAATCGTGAGCCAGAGAACAGTTTAGGCGACTGGGACCTGAAGGGAGAGATGGTATTGGTCCTTGGGGGAGCTACGTGGAGAGAGAGAGAGAGAGAGAGAGAGAGAGAGAGAGAGAGAGAGAGGAAGGTTGTGGTGGTTGGGGAATGTGGGTGGTAGTGGTGGTAAGATGAAGGGGGGGGGGGGTAAGTGTTGGTGTGTGTACTTGTATATAGGTGTGTCCTTGTGTGTAAAATTTTGCATGCTTGCGTCCTCTAAGGTGTTATATGGTACATACAAGTGTGGATATTTCAAAGCGAATGTGTATGTTACGAGTGTGGTGCATGTCTGTCGCTCTGATTAATATGTGTCAGTCTGTCGCTCTGATTAATATGTATACGAGTATGTGAGACAGGTTAAAGGAGGAATGGCCACAGTAATCATGTAATAATTTAGCTTTGCCGGCTTTGCTTTTTTTTCCTTTATGTAATATAGCACAAACATGAGAATTACATATTAAATTTATGTAACGAATTCACATAATCTATATATCGCAATGAGAAGAAACAATATCCAAGAATTACAGAAATATTACTGATCTTGTAATTTCTGTATAGTTTGTTCTGGTCATCATTCAAACTGCTGTCAACATACTACAGGTAAATTATTGTTACCCATTTCAGAGCAACTTCAAATCATAGGAGAGTAACCCCTGTATTGAGGGAGTGATTATTATCTCTGTGGGATTAATATCAACTTATTATTGGGAGTATAATATAGATACCAATCACTGGTGGATACATATCGTCGAGTTTCAAGGTGAGGTATAATCTATTCAGTGAGACCCCTCGTTAACTCCTGGCGACACACGCGAACAACAACTATACCTTCAGCCACAAGCATCACAATAAAACATCAAAGGTTCTGTCTGACATAGTGGAATTGTTGTTGTCATTGTGACGTGATGTAACCAGTAGTACAGAGTATGCTAGAATTACAAGACGTACAAATCATAGCTACAGTATAATATATAGTTATAATATTGTTCAAAAAGACTAATATTTACACTGTAGTCCAAATCATAATTGAAAAAAAAATAAATATGCTATGAGTTAATGTTATGTTTATAGGAATACATAAAGTAATATCCCTTACCCAGAATACAAATATCCTTTTATTTCAATAGTGAGGTATTAACTAAGGAGAATTTTTATGAACGTAATGGTAGACAGTGTACAGGGTTAAGTGGTGGAGGCTTGGTGTGGTACAGGTGAGGGAGTGTTGGGTGGTGTGGCAGGTGTTATGTGGTAGGTGGATGTGGTGATGGGATGGCAGGTGATATAGGTGGTGTAAAGGGTGGTGTAGGTGGTGTGTCAAATGCTATAATATGTGTGCCAGGTGGTGTAAGTGGTGTAGGTGGTGTGTCAAATGCTATAATATCTGTACCAGGTGGTGTAAGTGGTGTAAGTGGTGTGTCAAATGCTATAATATATGTGCCAGGTGGTGTAAGTGGTGTAGGTGGTGTGTCAAATGCTATATATAGTATGTGTGCCAGGTGGTGTAGGTGGTGTACAAGTGGTGTAGGTGGCAAGTGGCGGGGTCAAGTGATGGTGGCTGATGTGCATCTGGCAAGGATTAATACCCGTACCCCCCTTACATACCCTTATGACTCCAACCCTGCCTCTCGCCAGTTCTTGTCTGTTGCCTCACCTGGCTCCCTGCCTCTCTGCATCACCTGGCTTACTCTCTCACCTGCCTGCATCACAAGGCTTTCTGATTCACCTGGCTACATACCTCACCTATACCTACATACCTACCTTACTTTCCTACCTACCTACCTTACCATCCTCACTTACCTACCTACCTTACTATCTTCATCAATCTATCTATCTACCTTCCTTCCTTCCTTCCTTCCTTCCTTCCTTCCTTCCTTCCTTACCTTCCTAGCTTACCAAAACATTCTTATCTAATTGCCTACCTTACTTGTTCTTTACCATACTTCCTGCTTTTCTACCTTACCTACCTACTTACCTTCCTTACGTACCTGTTTTTCTACCTCACAAACTTACCTAACCTCCCTACCTACCTACCTGTCTGCCTCTCCTCCCATCTCGTCTGCCTTCTCTTGCCGCCAAAACTCGTCTAACTTCTCACCTTAACCTGTTTGTATGCCTCACCTCTTTTCCTGTCTCCTTTACTATGTCTGTTTTCCTTTACCCACCCTCTTTGTTTATTGGCCTTCATTTAACTAACTCTCACCCTCACTTTCCTACTTGTATTACTGCTCATTGAGTTTTGTCTGCCTGCTTTTTCTTCCTGTCTTCTTCATCATGCCTGCCTGCCTGCCTGCCTTTCACATCTGCTTGTCTATCTAGTCTTACTGTCTCTTCTGGTAGCACATGTCTTCCTGCCTCATTATTCTCCCGTTATCTTTCTGTGTCATTTCTGCGACACACTTATGCATAAGATCCTATCCCTCCTTCGCTTCCCTTTGGCATCTTCCTATTTAAGCTTCTATCCCTCTGCACATTTCATTCTCATCCAAACACAATACCTATAATAGCCTACATCTTCTTTCTGTGTATTTCATCACAATATTTTTCTTATTTGCTACTTTCATTTCATTATATATTCTTCCCTTTTCCCTCTTTTCCCTTCCCCAGCACTTCCCTCGTCCTTCCTCAATTCACCTTCACATTCACTCAGTGTCAGCGATCTTATTCATTATCCATCTCACTTCATCTCTTCCTTTTCCCCCTCCTCTCACCCACCAACTTCACCAAAGGCAGCGCAGGGAATAGGAAATGAGTCTCTTACGTTGATTCTAAATGTAATGCTGGCTGATGGATTTAGTGGTCGATAATGTGTGCTAATTTGACGTGTTAATTAGAGAGTGATTTTGTTATAAGGCAGCATCTTAGTGAGGAGGGGTCGAAGAGCAGCGTCACTCAAGAGAAGCATTGGTATATTAGAAGTTAATAATAAGCCTTGAAATATACACCAAATTATCCACCATGACAAGACGTTGCTGTGTGCTAATCTAGAATACAACTATCTGACACACAATTATTACAGCTTAAAAAAATATGTTCAGACAGCATGATTACTTCCTGAGATATGAATGAGAAGTGTCCAGAATAGTAATAATAGGTTTTTCTATGCAAATTAGACATGAATGATTAATCTATATTGTATGTTAATTGCACTGGGTTCTTATTTTATGGATTTGAGGTTTGCCACTTTGAGCTGCAGTTACTCCCCATATAGAACTTCAAGTGTCATCAGGAAAATGTCTCGTTTGTCATGTTAAGAGTTACCCTTGTTTGTGTGTGTTACTGAGGACTGTGTATTTGGCAGTGATTGTTGTGGGTTGTTTGGCGGGTGTTTGGAGATGTGGCCTGCATGTGTACTCTCTCTCTCTCTCTCTCTCCTCTCTCCTCTCCTCTCTCTCTCTCTCTCCTCTCTCCTCACTCTCTCTCTCTCTCTCACTCTCTCTGCTTGCCTGCCTTGCTACTTGTCTGCCTCCCTGTCTCCCTCCCTGCCTACCTCCCTGTCTCCCTTCCTCCCTGTCACCCTTCCTCCTACAGTACAGCTACCCTATACTTGTCACCCTGTCTCCCTACCCATCTCCTTTCCCCCCTGGCCCTATACCACCACCATTATCTTCCTCTGTCTGCCCCTCTGCCACCCTCCGTTGTCCCTACTCACATCACATCAACAACACTGAGAATTATTGGTTGCGCTCCCGATTTTCTCCTTCACTAGTGCACAAACTTACAATAAAGGTCTGTTGTTATTTGACGATCCTATGTAATTCCCTTTATTTTCTTTGTATAAACTAACTCGTTCTCTGAATCGTACACACACTCACTTTAACTCATTGACACTCACTCCTCTATACACTAAACTCCCTTCTTACCCACTCCTTACCATCCCCTTTCACCCTGTTCCCCCCTCTCTCCTCACCTTCAGTTTCTCTTGGATGCATTCCTCACTGTCTGTCTCTGTCCCTCTTCCTTACCCTCTTGACATTCTCTCCCTTTCGCTCCCTCTCGCCTCCTCCCTCTTCTCTGTTCCACAACCCTCCTCTCTCTCTCTCTCTTCCTCGCTCACTCACTCACACTCACCTACTCTCTCTCTCTCTCTCTCTCTCTCTCTCTCTCTCTCTCTCTCTCTCTCTCTCTCTCTCTCTCTCTCTCTCTCTCTCTCTCTCTCTCTCTCTCTCTCTCTCCTCTCTCTCTCTCTCTCTCTCTCTCTCTCTCTCTCTCTCTCTCTCTCTCTCTCTCTCTCTCACACACACACACACACACACACACACACACACACACACACACACACACACACACACACACACACACACACACACACACACACACACACACACACACACTTAATCACCATCAAACTATTCACTGAACATGCCTGAAGACATTTTTCACTCGCTTGTAAAAATGGACATCAATATTAATGCTCATGCACAGAGAAAATATATTATGATCACTTTTAAACTACCATCCCCAAACATGTTCACCTATTGCCTCTAATTATTCTGAAGATATAATAGTACAATCAATAAGCTATGCATGTCCTTATTCCTTATAGCTCAGTGTACGACAGGGTGTACCGTATATACTAAGGGATATAATAATTGTATGTAGATGTTTGTAAATTTGCTATTAATATTTGGTTGCAATGTATAATTTTGGTCTTGATAAATTTTTTTGTAGTGCATTTATGTATATATATACGTGTACAAATTGTTTGAGATACCCATATGTAGATGATTATTATTGACCACAAGTGTAAATATACGTGTTATTAAGTTAGTACATACATTTATTAAAAATATTTACTGTCGTACAAAACAGTAAGTATGAAAATATTTGCATGACTGTGTTAATCCATGTTTCACAATATACACTGTCACATGAGAGAGGTTTTAGTTAAGGCCCCTGTGATCGTGTATGAAAATTGGAGGCTTCTGATTCCTTCTGACTATGCCACGAAACAGCTCCTTCTATATAGGTTGTGTTTCGTGGCAATATTTGAAGGACTCAAGTATCTCCAATTTTCTGACTACAGCACCAGGGTCCCTTAACTCATAACAGCCAACAACTTCAGTTTCCTTGCGAGTCGGTATCGGTATTCGTTATCTCCTAAAGGGATATGATGTTTTTACTTGGTTTGTTTAATTATCAGTCCGTATGTGAACACTTTACGAGAGGTAGGTGGATGAGTGAGGTAGGTAAGAGAGGTAGGTGGACGAGTGAGGTAGGTGGATGAGTGAGGTAAGTCGATGGGTAATATGAGTGTATGAGTGGTGT
>JAWQEG010008546.1:0-20000 GCA_033782935.1 Petrolisthes cinctipes
AAATGCAAAGGGAAATGGGCTTTATAACTCCTAGGCTTAATTTTACGAGCTTGAGTGTTTATTATTGAAACGCGGTTCATATTAGCCCATAGAAATATCCGTACACCTTATTTAAATACACGCAAAGCATTCTTATCCTCATCAATTACACATCAACAAATTTCACATCAATAACTCTAATCTTTAATCCCCATCTGTGTGTGGAATACTTTTTTATATATTTAATTTCCTCGGCGACTGTGACATTAAAGCCAATTGAATACCGGTTAAAGTGGAAGAATTATCGCCGTGTCCCGCTGAGGCTCCTAAATTTCCCCGTGACACAAGATCCTCCCTTATTTGGCCTCCTTCCCACCCGACCCACACTAATTGCTCTTGAAAATTCATGATAGGAATATAATTAGTTTTTGTGTGGAAGGAGGTATAAGTTTGAGAGGGACGAGGGGCTGGAGAGGAACGAGACGAGATGATGAAAGTGTAGAGGGAGATGAGATGGGGGAAAGAAGAGGGTGCAGAATTGGAAGAAAAATGGATGGATGGAGAATGAAAGAGGAAGGGACGACAGGAGAATATAGGATTAATTAGAGAGAAAGGGAAGTGGTAAAGGGAGAGTTACACACGAGAGGAGAAAGGGTAATACAAGGAGTTATAAGGATAAGTACAGTAGTTCCTCAAATGTTGGTAAAGTCGCTATCGAGAAAAAAAAAAAAACATAAATAGAAAAATGAGGAAGGGAATGGAGATACAAGAAAGAATCAAGGAATCGGAGAATAATAATTGTATGAAAGAAAAAATAAACTAGTGAGTATAAAGGAATTACTAATGAAGATTGATGATGACAAGAGGAGCAGATGTTTCGCAAATTACAATGTGCAGTGAATATCAAAACAGGAAGTAGATATATTTTTTCCTTTATCGCAGAAGGATCTAAGACTATCCGAGTTTCCGTGGTTTGGTTTGTTGTGTAAACTGGTGATATCCTTGGTTTCAAATGTTATAATATTACTATGAACATTTTACTCCCTTTTGAATACTTGGGATATAAATGAGACAAAAGGTTAAATGTCACCAGCAGGCCCAGCAATCTATCAGACTAATTAAGACCCAAGAGGAAAGTTAAAACGAGCAGGACACACGAAGTCAAAGCAGGGAAATTTATAGGAGGGTTAGAATTTATCATCGTTTATCTTTCCAAGGATATTAAAATGAAAAGGTGTATTCTTTCCTGAACCAAGAATGAAAAGGCTTCGACCAAAACTTTTGAGTTCCTTATTCGATAGTGAACAAAATATTACTGCCGACGTATTGACAGCGACATTGTCCATGGTATTTTAAACTGGGAAGGCAATATCGTATTCAATTCTCTCACCTGGTAAAGCCATTCTATAGATTTACATCGCGGCTCGAGAAAGAATAGCCCACCTGAATGCGATAGAAGTGAAGCGTTTTCCGATTGTTTTATAGCTATTGTTTATGGTAGGAGGTTGACCCATGAACTAGGTTGTATTATTATAGGTACAGTCGACAGCATAAATTCCCTTTATTTCCACCTGTGTATGTATGAGTTATAGTGATGTTGTAACACAATATAAACACAGAGATGATAGATACACTTCTCATATTGTAAATTACACATGTTGTTAGAATAGAAACTGGTTCAGAAGGCAACTATCTGGTCATATTAGCATTATTAAGTACATGAGATGGACGTGAATTCATGTTGCCGACTGTACCTGTTGTGTTTGGTCCTCTTTTTGGTCTTTTCCTGTGGATGTTTATACGTGACAGAAGGGACTAAAGTGGGTCTGTTGATTTATATATTGTTCCTTTTTCAGCTCTCAGGCGTAATGCAGAGTATGTATAGTGGTTTAGTCAATAAATTAGTTTGCTTTCCATGAGGTATAGGAAGGACGAAAGCAGGGGGAAAGAGCAGATAGAGAATAATAGAAAAATAAAAGATTAAAGAGGGGGCTCTGTATAGGGTATGGAAGAGGGAGAAGTGTGGAGGGCGAAGAAAGGAAAGTAAAAATTGAAGAGGGATAATTGTGGAGAGCAAAAAAGGGAAGTGGAATATACGCAAAACTGGTTTACCGAATATAAACGAAGGAATAACTAATAAAGATGAGAAAAACTGGGGAGAAATAACAGGTTAGGATAATGTGTAGGAAAATATCAAACGAGAAAAAAGGTCAAATGGAAAGACAAGAGTGGAGGAGAATGCAGGGAAAAGTAAAAATATGAGAGGAGGAATAAATAATAGGCGTGAGAGAACCCAAGAGGGACAACAATGAAAGAGAGGTTATTTGAGAGGTCTGGAGGGGGAAGAAGAGGAGGAGGAGGAGGAGGAGGAGGAGGAGGAGGAGGAGGAGGAGGAGAGTGGAGGGAAAGGGTACGGCGTGGAGAGAGAGAGAGAGAGAGAGAGAGAGAGAGAGAGAGAGAGAGAGAGAGAGAGAGAGAGAGAGAGAGAGAGAGAGAGAGAGATCAAAACAAAACTACTATTATTTTTACTTTCACGAGAGGTTTTATCCATATTTGTCTCATTACTTGTTTGTTAAGTTACGAACGGCACAGAGAATCCTACAGACGACTTACAGTATGATTGGTTATGATGAAACAAATATAAGTGCTTTAATTATTGATGACACCAGATCACACGCCAAGGTCAGGAAGGGATAAATTTTAACCCTTTAAATTTATTGTTCAGTATGAGGGATGAAAATGGGTGGCTCTGTCCGTATAGATTATTAGGGGTTTTCAAAGGTATTCCATCTAGTTTTCCACAGTGTTCCCCTCTAATGAAATCAATCTGACCCATTCCTTGTATCCTCTTAAACATCCCATATATTTTTTTCTCTTTCTATTTTTATTTACATTCTTCCCTCCTGCCCTCTTCCCCACTCTAATGAAGCTTCCATCAGTCACCCTCTACAGAGAAGAAGAGGCTGCGTCACGGGTGCCAGCCAAGTAATAAGCCATCTGACGCCTCATATCCCACCCCCGTGTTGGCCTGTATAGCTTTCCTTCCCTCCTTGTCCTTTCTATCCCTCCCTGTCCCTTCTTTCCCTTCCTATCCCTTCTTTCCCTCCTTGTCTCTTCTTTCCCTCCTTGTCCCTTTTTTCCCTTCTTATCCCTTCTTTCCCTCCCTATCCCTTCTTTCCCTCCCTATCCCTCCTATCCCTCCCTGTCCCTTCTTTCCCTTCCTCTCTATACCTTCTTTCCCTTCCTCCCTATCCCTTCTTTCCCTCTCTATCCCTTCTTTCCCTCCTTGTCCCTTCTTTCCCTCCTTGTCCCTTCTTTCCCTTCCTCCCTATCCCTTCTTTCCCTTCCTCCCTATCCCTTCTTTCCCTTCCTCCTTGTCCTTTCTATCCCTCCCTATCCCTGTTTTCCCTCCCTATCCCTTCTTTCCCTCCTTGTCCCTTCTTTCCCTCCTTGTCCCTTCTTTCCCTCCTTGTCCCTTCTTTCCCTCCTTGTCCCTTCTTTCCCTCCCTATCCCTTCTTTCCCTCCCTATCCCTTCTTTCCCTCCCTATCCCTTCTTTCCCTCCCTATCCCTTCTTTCCCTCCTTGTCCCTTCTTTCCCTCCCTATCCCTTCTTTCTCTCCCTATTCCTTCTTTCCCTCCCTATCCCTTCTTTCCCTCCCTATCCCTTCTTTCCCGCCCTATCCCTTCTTTCCCTCCTTGTCCCTTCTTTCCCTCCCTATCCCTTCTTTCTCTCCCTATTCCTTCTTTCCGTTCATTTCCCGTCTTTCCCTCCCTATCCCTTCTTTCCCTCCCTATCCTTTCTTTCCCTCCCTATCCTTTCTTTCCCTCCCTATCCCTTCTTTCCCTCCCTATCCCTTCTTTCCCTCCCTATCCCTTCTTTCCTTCATTACCCCTTCTTCCTTTGGCATAAGTTGCTACTATTTTTTCTGAATGTTTTAAGTGTTTTTTTTTTATTCCAGTTCTTGGCTTTTCTTCCTGCCAGGTGCAATTTCTGTCCACCTCCCTCACGCCTTCAGTTCGTCTCACTTTTATTCTCTCCTGTCTCCCTTTCTTCGTCTCTTTGTGCCTTTCTTTTCTTGGCAAACCTTCTCCTCTCGTGTCCTGTTTCTCCAATTCCTCGTCCTCTTTTTGTTTGTGTTTATATTTCCCCTACTTTTTATCGAGAATCTACAGTGACTCCAATTTTCCCTCCTGGTCTTCTCTCCACTCATCTTTCTGTCTCTCTCTCTTTTTTTTTTTTTTTTTTTTTTTTTTTTTTTTTCCTCCTGACTTTGAAGTGAATGCAACTTTTTTTTTAGATTCGGCTCAGGTGTCGCCATCTGGAAAGGCTTTGGGGAAGTATAGCTCTTTTTCTATAACTACACCTATTAAATTGAGAGTGACCTATTGTCCTTGATTTAGAGGGTTACTGATATTTCCAGACACAACACAACACAACACAACACACCTTCCTCTACTTGTATACAATAATTGTCAAGTTTCCCGACGAGAATAAGTAGCGACAAGAATCTATAATCTCACACACAAGCAAGACAAACGAGTGAAGAAAAAGCACAAGCACAACACAACACAACACACCTTCCTCTACTTGTATCCAATAATAAAGTTTCCCGAAGAGAGTAAGTATCGACAAGAATCTATAATCTCACACACAAGCAAGACAAATGAGTGAAGGAAAAGCACAACACAACACAACACACCTTCCTGTACTTGTATCCAATAGTCAAGTTTCCCGAAGAGAGTAAGTAGCGACAAGAATCTATAATCTCACAAGCAAGACAAATGAGTGAAGAAAAAGCACAAGCACAAGCACAACTCAACACACCTTCCTCTACCTGTATCCAATAATAAAGTTTCCCGAAGAGAGCAAGAAGTAGCGACAAGAAAGGACAGACTCAGAAGCAAGACTATGGGTGAAGAAACAGCGACTGACTCGAGGACCCCCAAGGGAGAGGCAGTGATTGACGTCAAAGGCACCCTTGGGTCTCGTGTGGGGTCCTTAAGGTGCCACTGAATTCTCCCACGCGGCCCCCCTCTCCCTCCTCCTCCTCCTCCCCCTCTCCCACGCTGTCCCTTCTCCCTCTCTCTCCTCCTCCCCCTCTCCCACTCTGTCCCCTCTCCCTCCTCCTCCTCTCCCATCTTGCCCCCTCTCCCCCTCCACCTCTCCCATCTTGCCCCCTCTCCCCCTCCTCCTCCCTCTCCCATTACCCTCCCCCTCCCTCTCTCTCCTCCTCCTTCTTTTTTGTTTCGTGTTCCATTCTTATTTTTTTTTCCACGCCGGGTGTTCTTCCCACGTTGCATTATCTTTTTCCCACGTTGTATTATCTTTTCCTTACGTTGCATTATTATCTTTTTCTCACGTTGCATTATCTTTTTATCACTTTACATTATCTTTAATCCTAAATTTCCACTAAAACATCCTTTCTCTTTTTACTACTTTTTTCTCCGTATGTTGATATTCATTGTTTTAACGACAATATTAATCCGCTTGGTCAAATGTTTAATTCATGACCCATTCCCCTGCTTACAATACACACACTTAATTCATTCTCCTTGTTCTCTGGCGATTACTCTTCATCCCCTCATTTCTTTACTTCTTTTTTTTTTTTAGTCAGGTGTTCTCCTATTTCCCTTTTCAGTTTGTTGTCTCTTCAATATGTAGATCAGTAAGCTATATAGGGTTAATTAAATAAGTGTGTGGTCCACGAGAATTAATGAAATACTATACCTGCCCCTCTACAAAACTATATATGTATACCTAAAATATTATATCTCAGTAGATGATCTGCTCTGTGACTGTGTTTGGAGGAATCAATTGTGTTCAGCCTATCAACAACAACATTTTTACACCCCCTTGAGCTCTCCTTCGGTCGTTGTCAACCTGAATCTTTATTTATTTATTTTTCCATTCGTGTTTTCATCTTCTTTCAGTTACGACTTTCCTCGAGTATTTTTCTTTCTGTATCAAACGACCACTTTTTTTTCTTTTTTTTATCTGATATGTTTTTATCTTGGCGTTTTTATAAGTCAACCTCTTTCTTGTTTCTTCTGACTATGTTTTACAAAGTTCGTTCATGACTGGTCTGTGTGTGTTTCCTTGTTTTCATTTCATTGTCTCGTATTTTTTCACCCTATCAAATTTTTCACTCACGCTTTATATTCATTCACATGCTGACGAGATTCTTGCCTTTCTTATATAGTCTAGTTCTGTATATTTCTTAGGATAACTTTTCTTTGATTGCCTAAAGACTAAATAAATCAAATATCAAGTTATTTACTATATTTACCAATCCGTTCTTCCTTTTATGCTCTTACTATTGTTGTTTTTCTTTTTACTATATTCTCTGTCTTTCCTTTCTCCTCTGCTCTTTCTTGTCTTATATATTTCCTATTGTAGCTTCTTGTGTCGTTGCCAGGTCATCGTACTTCACTTCCCTCCTCCCTCCCTCCCACCATGATGCTCTCTCCCCAATTGTTTTTCTCGCTTTCTATGTCGCCTTTTACTTTACACACACACACACACACACACACACACACACACACACACACACACACACACACACACACACACACACACACACACACACACACACACACACACACACACACACACACACACACACACACACACACTCTCTCTCTCTCTCTCTCTCTCTCTCTCTCTCTCTCTCTCTCTCTCTCTCTCTCTCGTCATCCATCTTTTGTCTTCCTAGAGTTGCATAACTTTTTATATTCGTCACCTCTCATCCCGTTCTCATAATTACTTGGATCACTTTGAACCTGTGTGTTATAATAGTTCATCCCAACGCGGCCTTAGGTATAGTATGTACTTACTAAACACTCGCTTCACATTTTCTCATTTACTGACCCCCCAGAGAGTATAATTATAAGCTGTCATTATACACTTGCTTTACCAGGAATATGATGGACATTACCACACGTCGCTAGTTAAGGTGGTAATTCGCTTTTGTTACATTGGAATGTCTTGATTCCTCCAAAGTATGCTACGAAACAGAACCAAGAAGAGCAAATATAATGGTGTTCTGTTGCTTGGAATAGTTTGGAGGATTCACTTGCTCCAGAATTACCAACAAACCCCCTCCATAAATTTTACATTGGAGTTTACCCTGTACCCAATATTTTTTCCACAGCCTCTTTTAAACCTACATTTCTCTTCACTTTACCATCCCTTCCTCCCATACACACTACCAGCATCACCCTTTATTTACATTCCTTTCTCTTCACCTTACACACCAACAGCATCGACCCCTATTCTTACATAACCTCTTCCTACCTAAACCCATCCATCCTTCCTCCTTACCCTCCCTATTCTTACATAACCTCTTCCTACCTAAACCCATCTATCCTTCCACCTTACCCTCCCTCCCACACACACCATCAGCATCCCCCCCTATTCTTACATAACCTCTTCCTACTTAAACCCATCCTTCCACCTCACGTACTGTACCATACCTGCGCCTCTTTTTCCCAGGTAAGGCTATGGTCTCCTACCATTATTCTCCCACCTCTCTTCATTATGCATCCTGACTGCCCCAGCTAATGTCCTTACCGGAGAAATTACATATTTTTTATTTTCTCCTAAAAGGCGCCCCCGGTCCATCACTGGTCACATGAAACTCCACTAAAAGAAGGACCATTTCCGTGATTATTTGCCTATCTGGGCTTGGGTGTATGTAAGGGTTTGTGTACGAGTAAGATTTTTATGAGTGTGTGTGTGTGTGTGTGTGTGTGTGTGTGTGTGTGTGTGTGTGTGTGTGTGTGTGTGTGTGTGTGTGTGTGTGTGTGTGTGTGTGTGTGTGTGTGTGTGTGTGTGTGTGTATTCCTTTGTGCGTGCCTTGAGGGTCTGTTTACTGAAGGTTTAGTGTTGCTGCCGTTGCAATATGTTGTGTGTTGGGGTGCGTGTGTGTTTGCTTTCCCAAGTGTGCGTGCTTGTACGTCTATGTGTGCTTTCATGCACTTCAGCTTAGGTTTCTTTTTCATGTATATATAATGAATTAGTTATGCATATTTTCACGAACTTTTTGCTTTTGTGTTCGTCATCCAACCCCAGTAACCGCATTATGATCACGTGCTTTGTAACGCCCTGTTGTGAGGCCCGTGTAGCTTACCGGGGAAGGAAGGATGACAGAAGTTATGAGGGTTGAGTTTTAGACAACAGTCAGGGGGAGGAGGTGGCAGAGTGGTTACAACAACGACCTGCAAATGTCATGGTTCGAGTCCACGGTAAAACGTCTGTTATTTTTCCGAGTTGGTCTGATGCATAACCCCTACATCGTCATCAACTCATAACATAGAAGATCATATTCCAAGATGCTGTGAGTGACGATGTAGCTGCCCTCTCCTGAAAGTGACGTGTATAAATTAGGTGTCGTCATCTTGTGGGACAGAGAATTTACCAACACCACGAAGCTCCACTGTCTCATCTAGTGCGACATCCAATAATCTCGGGTCCTCGAATGAGTCACGGGCAACTAACAAACAGCCTACAGTCCTGAGGTTGAGGTATTAAAAAAAAAAAAAAAAAAAAAAAATTCATTGTTCTGACTAAACTTTGCTCCTGAATGCTGGTAGATCGAAGCGAGATCACACCACAACCGAGGGAAACACAACAAAACCTAGTCTAGAGCAGCATTCATTGCCTTGTACACACAGATAAAGGTTTCAGTATATCCATGTCCACTTCAACATTATAAAAAGGCATCACAAGGGCATCAAATCCGACTAACCAGTGTATACCATCAGTGAAAATACATAGCAAACAACACCATCAATAACTGTAGACCAACCCAGCCAACTCAAAACTCACCTCAACAACACACCCCAGCCAAGCCCAGCCCAGCCCAACCCAACCCAACCCAACCAAACCCATCCAAGCCAAAGCAAGCCAAGCCAAGCCCAGCAACCCAACCCATACTCACCCCAACAACACACTCCAACCCAACCCATGCAACCCAACCCAACCCAACCCATGCAACCCAACCCATGCAACCCAACCCAACTCATGCAACCCAACCTATGCAACCCAACCCAACCAAACCCATCCAAGCCAAAGCAAGCCAAGCCAAGCCCAGCAACCCAACCCATACTCACCCCAACAACACACTCCAACCCAACCCATGCAACCCAACCTATGCAACCCAACCCAACCCATGCAACCCAACCCAACTCAACCTATGCAACCCAACCCAACTCATGCAACCCAACCCAACTCATGCAACCCAACCCAACCCAACCCAACCTATGCAACCCAACCCAACCCATGCAACCCAACCCAACCCAAGCCAAGCCAAGCCCAACACAAACTTGCCTCGTCGTAAAGACCTGCTGGCTGCCACACATCACACCCACCCAACACCAATGAAAACCTTCTGTGTCCCGCTGCTACAGTAACTCGCACGTGTATACTGAACCATAGTGGGCTGGTGGTGGTGTCAGTACTTGTAACGTTAGGTGCTTGTGGTGGTTGTGATGTCGGGTAGTAGTGATGATTGTGATGTCAGGTAGTAGTGGCGATGGTTGTGATGTCAGGTAGTAGTGGTGGTGGTTGTGATGTCAGGTAGTAGTGGTGATGGTTGTGATGTCAGGTAGTAGTGGTAGTTGTGACGTTAGGTAGTAGTGGTGGTTTTGACGTTAGGTGTTAGTGGTGGTTGCGACGTTAGGTGTTAGTGGTGGTTGTGACGTCAGGTAGTAGTGGTGGTTGTGACGTCAGTATTGAATGAGGTGTGACGTCATTACTGAACTGGTATATGGGACTGAACTAGTGTTGGTGTTAGATTTATGTGACTGTGTTGGATACTGTTAGCCATTTATATGTGATGGTGGTGTTGGTGTAGTGTCTGGCGTTAGTGAGATTTAAATAACCAAGAAACTTATCAACCATTAACTTATTAGTCCCTCCAGCATAATATTCTACCTTAAAATGCGTTAACTAACATTAAGACTCCAAATATTATTCTATTCCAGTATCTTACTTTGGTATCGTCAGAGAACTTTAATGTGATTCAGTGAGAAGTTCCGCTACAGGAAATTTCCTCGTGGGTAAAACTTGTATCCAAGATCGTGTATTACTTTTTCAGTTTGTCAGATGCTTTCAGTCAGAGGAAGAAGAGTTGCAATGTTTGTTTTTAATATGTTGTTATAATTTAAATGCTAAAGAGAATAAATACTGTTGAGCAATGAGACTGGCTGCAAATGTACTGTACTTCTGATAACCTGTACGCAAAGGAGTATGTACTGTACACGTATTATCGTAGCAGAGTTTACTGGTGTGTTATCAGCGGTATAGAGGTAGTGGGTATTATTCCATGCAGCCCTGGGCCTGTTGGTCGCTGCGATGTAATGTCCCTTGGGGGAAATGTGTGAGGCTTTTAGCGTAGTGGGATGTGGGTGGCAAGGCGTGGTCCCGCAGCTGAGGCATGGTACAATAACACACTGGAGATTAGGTGCTGGCGGAGACGTACGCAGTGCTACATTCTGGATACCCTAGCACCAGTAAGCTTTCCTGGGCTTCTCTTCCAGCAAGGAGTGGAGGCTGCGTTGGTCCTGTCATAGTGAATGTATTTATGCACCGTCTTCAGTTGCTGGTGTACATTTGCTTCCTTCGTTCGATCGCAAATTTAATTACCATCTAAAATTGCCCCTTTTAACAGCGAAAATTTTGTACACTGAACAAACATAATGTCAACTACGTAAAAGACTGAGATGTTAAATATATAGTGTTTTCTGAACCTCCTTATCAAGTGAAAACAGGTTGAATGAGGATAAGAAGAGGAAGAATAATTAGAACACTTCACTGGAGCAGCAAGCAAGGGTACACACGTCATGGCTTTCATTCCCAACCCCTTGGATGGTAAGGACCCTAGCAGTCACCAGCGTCAGGTGTCCGCTGCAGGAGGGGGAAACAGCACACGATTATTCATCAGTTTCTCGCAATATTTGGCGTGGTAGCTGTATGAGATATTCTCCCTGTCTCCATGCACTTGTTTTGACTTTCCAACATGGGTCATGTTACAATACTATTCCTGTCGGTACTAATCTAGAAACAGTTCGGTTGTTTATCTCTGATTTTCCTGAGTGAATTAAATATGTATTGCCCATTGATTGTCAGTGGAATTCAGTGTGATCCACTTGGGATTGGGTCAAATCCTCTAGCCTAGTTAAATCTTTCGTAATTTACAAGAACCAACAGTTCCATTAGTTCCCTCAGGATCTGGGGAGGCTCAATGGGTACTCGCTGGTGTTAGAGGCAGTCACCATGAGTGGAAATATACCGGAAATTTCACCAGTCGGACACTTAATTTAATAATGAGAGAACCATAGGATATTATCAGTTTTCATAAGCAATATGTGGAGAAATTCTTTTTTGAGTTTGAAATAATACATAATTTTGTTCAATATGAATAGACTTCCTTAAACTGTGAAGGGGGGGGGGGGAGACCAAATGGATATGTGTGGACATATGTAGTCTGTGTGTGTGTGTGTGTGTGTCATCAAGTGTGGAAATTCATACGAGTAACTCAAGCGAAAAATGGCAACTTAATGACATGTCAAAGCCGATCGCTCAGTTTTTTCATCCAATTGTGCTCACCCTTCAACACCACTGAATTTTGAATGAGTATAATTATCATAGTGGGTAGTTTTATATTTATTATATTTTCAGTCTAATGTTCGTTCGCTTCTCTTTCAATTTTTAATGTTTTTTGTTTTTATCTTTTTTCCTTAGCTCTTTCACTCTTTTCATTTATCATCTTTATTATCTTCCATACTTAGCTTCATTTCACCATGACAAATCTTTTCCATATTTTTTTCATATACTTTGCATATTATGACTTAACAACTCGGTACTTCTCTTTATTCGTATATTTCGCTTCGTTACGACATCTTACAACCTCGTATTCACATTATCCCACTCGCAAAACCAATCTCCATATCATTCACACAGTACATAATATTCATCTTAGTGACGTCCCTTCCTCCAGTCTGGCTTCCCTTCCCTTCACATCTTACCATTTCCTTTGCCACGCCACCTTTTTTGCCGTTTCCTTTCATCCTCTCGCTTCTTTTCTTGCCAACTTTCCTTCCTTCACTTTGTGGCAGCTGCTCATACACCACAAGACTCCTCGCCTCACCTCACAACTTTCCTCACGTCACAGTCTTTTTCCCTCGTGCTCCGTCTCTCGTACTTTTTGGTTCGTTGTTTGTCGTACGTACCTCCGTCACATCACTTAATATTATCTCTCATTGTTTCACGCCCTCATCCGATCTCTCTCGACTATTTCACCTCGTAGTCGACTTTGTGAGAGTGTAGGTCGAATAATACTTGTTTTCATTCACAGTGATATACAAATATACATTGTTTACATCACAGGTGAGGACATCCGTGGAGGTATCTTGCCTTTGGCCCTTACCTTATGTAATATAGAAAAATAGTTATCAGAAAAACTCCTCTTTTCTATTACTTGTGTAGAAGCACTTAGGTATGTAGAAATACTTTGATATATTGAAACATATCAGGTGCGTGTGACTATTGAAAAAAAAAAACTTACCTTCTGGCACTGACCCTGAACATTTAAACTAACTCTTTAACTTGTCATTTCAAGAAGCCCTTTAAGTTATGAATATTTTAACCTTATACTCTGAATCAAGGCACCTTATAAACTGCCTCCCTGTAAGCTGACCTTTTAATAAGTAACTTTCTAACGTTAACTTGACCTCGGAAAACTGAGCCCTGAAAAGTGCCGAGTGGAATGTGAAACCATGAGCAGCGAGTGGCAGCGAGAAGGGATTAAGTGAACGAGTGATGTTGAAACCGAGTGTTGAACGGAGAGACTTAATTGGCGTAAAAGAAGCTATATAGAGGGAATGTGACCGCTTGGAGTGAGTGGAAATGAGAGAAACAAGTGGGTTTGAGAGAAATGAAAAGGATGGATTGAACAGAATTGAATAACAACCAGTGACTTGGGTGTAGTAGAATGTAAAATGAGTGTTATGAGTGAAGCGAGTGGAAGGAAATGGAGCGAGTGGAAGGAGTAACTGAAGGATCTAGTGGAGCGAGGGATCGACTCAAACAACACTCCCTATACCCAAACACCTCATCTTTCCTCAAAACACAACATTTCTCAATTTCGCCACTTAAAATTCACTCTACATTCACATATCTGCACCTCCCTCACCTCATCTAACCTCATTTCCTCACTCTTCCTCATCGTCTCACTTCCACCTCGCCTCACTATATCAATCTACACCTTCACCTACCATGTCACCCTATTTCATCATCAACCTCTCTTCATTCTACCACCTAACTTCAATACACTTCACTTCAATTCACATACACCCACATCACCTCACACCCACCACCTTACCCATCCTCACCATATCATCCATTCATCCACATCAGTTCATCCCACTACCTCACCTCACCTCACCCTTTCCTACCTTACCCAACCCTATCCTTCCCTACCCTACCCTTCCCTTCCCTATCCTTCCCTTCCCTACCCAACCCAACCCTACCCTATCCTTCCCTTCCCTTCCCTTCCCTACCCAACCCAACCCTACCCTTTCCTACCTTACCCTATCCTTCCCTTCCCTTCCCTTCCCTTCCCTACCCTTCCCTACCCAACCCTACCCTGCCTCCTGCTTCCAACACATGCCACACACACACTGGTATTGATCTCCGCTACCAGGCAAATCCACAGCACGATAATGTATGCCGCACCTCCCTTCCTTCTGGGTCTGTGTTGTTGCTCTCTGTCTTTCTGTCTGTCTGTCTTTCAATAACTATATGTGTGTTTTTCTGTTTCCTATAATTGTGTACCGTATTTGTCTTTCTGTCTATATGTCTGTCTGTCTCCCTTTCCCTTCTTCCTCTCTCTCTCTCCCTCTCTGTCTCTCTGTCTTTCAATAACTATGTGTGTTTTTCTGTTTCCTATAATTGTGTATCTGTCTTTCTGTCTATATGTCTGTCTGTCTCCCTTTCTCTTCTTCCTCTCTCTCTCTCTCCCTCTCTGTCTGTCCGTCTTTCAATAACTATGTGTGTGTTTTTTTCTATTTTCTATAATTGTCTATCTGTCTTTCTGTCTATATGTCTGTCTGTCTCCCTTTCCCTTCTTCCTCTCTCTCTTTCTCCCTCTCTGTCTGTCTGTCTTTCAATAACTATGTGTGTGTTTTTTTCTATTTTCTATAATTGTCTATCTGTCTTTCTGTCTATATGTCTGTCTGTCCCTTTCCCTTCTTCTCTCTCTTTCTCCCTCTCTGTCTGTCTGTCTTTCAATAACTATGTGTGTGTGTTTTTCTGTTTCCTATAATTGTCTATCTGTCTTTCTGTCTATATGTCTGTCTGTCTCCCTTTCCCTTCTTCCTCTTTCTCTCTCCCTCTCTGTCTGTCTGTCTTTCAATAATTATGTGTTTTTTTCTGTTTCCTATAATTGTGTACCGTATTTGTCTTTCTGTCTATATGTCTGTCTGTCTCCCTTTCCCTTCTTCCTCTCTCTCTCTCCCTCTCTGTCTGTCTGTCTTTCAATAATTATGTGTGTTTTTCTGTTTCCTATAATTGTGTATCTGTCTATCTGTCTATATGTCTGTCTGTTTCTTTCCCTCCTTCTTCCCCCTTCCTCTCTTTCTCTCCCTCTCTTACTCGTTCTGTGTGTGTGTGTGTGTGTGTGTGTGTGTGTGTGTGTGTGTGTGTGCGTGTGCGTGTGTGTGTGTGTGTGTTTCTTACTTGTCCTTTACTCACTGCCTCTCGTCTTTTTCTTGTGTTTGTGTTAGTCTCTCCTTGCTTTTCTTTCATTACACCAGTCTTTCTCTCTCACTCTCACTCTCTCTTTCTCTCATTCTCTCTCACTCACTTTCTCTCACTCTCTCTCTTTCTCTCATTCTCTCTTTCTCTCATTCTCTCTCACTCTTTCTCTCGCCGTCTCTCTCTCTCTCTCACATTCTCACTCTCTCGACTACGTTTCCTTGTTCCTTCTATACCAGTTTGACTAACGAGGGGACAAGAATAGTCTCTCACTTACTATACACATACTAAACTTATTCTAAACATTTCATAGCATGCAATTATACCCAAACCCAAAACAGTACACAAGGCTTCCCAAAATATTAATTGGTATTCATTTTTTTATGGGATATTTAATAACATTGCCCCCAAATCTCGTCCATACCGCAAAGGAAGGGAATATATTATGAATCAATAACATTAATGAGAAAGGGGCGTGTTTGTGGGATGGGATGCATTTGGTCAGGGACACGAGAGCTAATAAAGGTTTTACTGCACCGCTCTTTATTGTGTCTGTGTGTGTGTGTGTGTGTGTGTGTGTGTGTGTGTGTGTGTGTGTGTAGTGGTGGTGGTGGGGGGGGGGGAGGAAGGGGGCTCTGTTTTGTCTGTTTGTTTACCTTAGTGTTTATATGCTTTATCTATTCCCCATTCAACCCATACATACACTATCTCTGTTCACTCTTCTGTCGATTCTGTGTTTTTTTTTTATCCCACACAGTTCCAGGGGGCCATATTCAAGAACATTTGTGGTACATACGATGGCATGGTACCGATACGATGGCTCCATAGACAAACAATTGAGCCATCGTACCTGTTCCACACCATCGTATACACCATCAATGTTCTTGAATATGGCCCCAGATTATGCGTCTCTTATCCAAACTACCATACCTCCTGCTCTGTTCTTCCTCCTTTTCCTTTGAGCATTTTTCTCTTTCGTGTCTGTGTTTCTGTGTCTGTCTGTGTTTCTGTGTCTGTCTGTGTGTCTCTGTCTGTCTGTCCGTCTGTTTGTCTGTCTCTCTGTTTGTCTGTTTCTCTGTATGTCTCTGTCTATCTCTGTCTCTGTCTGTCTGTAATGGCCGCCTCTCTGCTCCGTCTGTCTATTTACACTATGTCTCTTTACCTGTGTGTTTGGGTGTGTCTGTATTGGTCTGTGTGTCTGTAATGGCCGCCTCTCTGCTCCGTCTGTCTATTTACACTCTGTCTCTTTACCTGTGTGTTTGGGTCTGTCTGTCTGTGTGTCTGTCTGTCTCTGTCTGTCTGTCTGTAATGGCCGCCTCTCTGCTCCGTCTGTCTATTTACACTCTGTCTCTTTACCTGTGTGTTTGGGTCTGTCTGTCTGTCTGTAATGGCCGCCTCTCTGCTCCGTCTGTCTATTTACACTCTGTCTCTTTACCTGTGTGTTTGGGTGTGTCTGTATTGGTCTGTGTGCCTGTATGTAGTTGGACCAGTTAGTGTAAGGGTCGGGTCCTCTTATATTGTTTCCGGGATGACTGACTTTGTGTGGTGATGTGTCGCCCTTATTGTCAACATTCTCTCTCTCTCTCTTCTCTCTCTCTCTCTCCTCTCCTCTCTCTCTCTCTCTCCTCTCTCTCTCTCTCTCTCTCTCTCTCTCTCTCTCTCTCTCTCTCTCTCTCTCTCTCTCTCTGACAGTGTTATTGCAGTCTTTTGGACACTCGTGATGCAAAATCTCTACTCTACACCGGAAAAGAAAACAATTTGTCACTCCGAATCGTGGAATCTTTAATCTGTGTGTGTGTTTTTATTGATTTTTTTTCTTTTTTATATTAAGATGTCTGAATTGTTCAAGGAGATTTTGTAGAAAGACTAAATATATTGTGTAAGGGAAAATTATTACAAGAAAATAATAACATTGGCTTAGAAGCGTTGAGTAGACCAGACGGGGTAGAAAATTAACCTCCCTTCAATATTTTGATAAACATTTATTTATAACTATACAAGGTTACAGGTTTTAGTACTAAATGTCTCCATCTGTGTGTGTGTGTGTGTGTGTGTGTGTGTGTGTGTGTCTGTGTGTTTTGTCTTTAAATATATAGTTCTGTATATTCAAGTTTACAGGTGGTACAAATGTCTCCATCTGTTTGTCTGTGTGTGTGTGTGTGTGTGTGTCTTGTCTATTTTGTCCTGAAATATATAGTTGTGCATATACAAGGTTACAGGTGGTAGGCCTAGTAAATATCTCCATCTGTCTGTGTGTGTGTGTCTAGTCTGTTTTGTCATGAAATGTATAATTCTGCATATACAAGGTTACAGGTGGTAGACCTAGTAAATATCTCCATCTGTCTGTGTGTGTCTCTGTGTGTGTCTAGTCTGTTTTGTCATGAAATGTATAATTCTGCATATACAAGTTTACAGGTGGTAGTAAATGTCTCCATCTGTCTCTGTGTCTGTGTGTGTCTGTCTGTCTGTCTGTCTGTCTATTTTGTCCTGAAATATATAGTTCTGCATATACAAGGCTTTGGGAGTTATTGGAATCACTCGCTTTGTTATCCAGATATAATGAAAATAATTTAGCTCGGCGACTGTTTGTGTAGAGTTTATATGCAAACCCCCATCCCACGTGACTCATATCAGGGTGTGGGGGGGGGGGTGGGGGGGGGACGGGGACGAGGGGAATTTTGTATATAGATTCGTGTATGTATTTTATTGATACGCTCCTGTTATTATTCTGTTATATTCCCATTCGTTAGTGTGTATAGTAATTTTTTAGTTTTTATTATTATTATTTACTTATTATTGTTATTATTCTGTTATGTTCCCATTCGTTAGTTCATGTAATTTAATGTTTGTTTATTAGTTCGTTTATTCGTTAGTTTATTTAGTTATTATTATTATTCTCTTTCACTCCCATTCGTTAGTTAATTAATTCATTTTTATATTTAGTTATAAATATTCTCTCTTGCTCCAATTCTTTAGTTATATTTATCTTAATTATTTGAGAAACTAAGATGAGTTACTTGGGAAATTAGGAAAGAGAAAATGCAGTAGCAAAAAACACAAGAACATGAAAAAAAAAATATATATATATATAAATAAAAACAACAACAACAAGAGAAAATAATGTGTGAGGAAAAGAGAAATTAATTAGAGGACATACGGTAGAGACAAGAGTGCAAGGGAGAAGAAAGAAAGGCAATTAGTCGTAAGTAAAAGAACAAAAGCATTAATTGGAATTAGTATTGTACTGTACTGAGAAACCTCTGGGGGGGGGGGGGCGTGGTAAAAGGATAAAAAATAAGTATAGATAAATATATATTAATTGGTTGAAAAATGAGGTAAAGTATATATTGAAAGAAGGGGAGACGAAAAGTTTGAGCTAAGCGATTAATTAAGGTGAAGTTCGTTCTCTTGTTGGTGAATTGGAAGGTCTGTGATCCCTCCAAAGTGTGCCAGGAAACAGACGACCTTTAATGAGGGAGATGATCTGTTTGGTGGGATATAGTTTGGTGGAATCAATAGCCATCTCATTCAACAACATGAGAATCTCCCCTTAAAGTAGAGGAGGAAATGAGAACAGGAAGATAACATTCGGAAAAGAGAAGTAATGGCAAGAGATGTTAAGAAGCAGAATGTGGAGGGTGTGCATAGAGAGAAGGAAGATGATAGGTGTAACGAGATGAATAAAAGGGAAAATAAAGGGAAATTGGAAAGGATAGCTTTTAGGATTAGACAAAGACCAGATCAAATTAACAAACAAATGGAAAATATTAGAAGAAGAGAAAGAAACGTGAAGGAAGGAACTAGGTTAACAAAAAGAGGGAGATTGTTAAGTGACAGGAAAGAATATTCGAATAGATGAACACGAGAAAGATTTTGTTAGTGGAGGGAAAAGAAATGGAACAGGATCATATGAACACAGTAAAGGAGATTAATAGAAGTAAATATCATGAGGGTCAGTGCTTGTAGGCGAAATGGAGAGCTACAAAACAGATCCCCCAAAGTAAGTAAAAGACCGGGTGTTATTGTTTCCTGGCATGGTCTGGGGGAATGAGTAATAACCATCCATTTAGCCCACATAAAACGTCCCCCTTAATCAAGACTACATGGATCAGAGGTAAACAATGTGATGTGAATGAGGCCCAGCAATCGGGGTAACCGTGTCAGTGGTCGCGTGTGGGGTTTCATATACAAGGTGACGTTCCCTCCCTCTTGAGTCCAGGATCCCAGTGCAGGGTTACGTGTCAGGGCATTACAAGGAGCTGGGAAGGAGGAGGAGGAGGAGGGGAAAAGAATGAAGAGAAGGGGATAGGAAGAGAGAAAAGGAAAGGAGGAGTAGGAGGAGGGGAGGGGAAAGAATGAAGAGAAGGAGATAGGAAGAGAGAAAAGGAAAGGAGAGGAAAGAGGATGAAGAGGAGGAAAAGGGGAAGGAGGAGAGGAAATGACAGAAAGGAGAATGGGAATGAAAAGTAGTAGTGGTAGGAGGAGGAGAAGGATGTATATATGGCAATAGTGGAGGAGAAGAATGGTTTATTTCACAGAGGGCTTTAAAAACTAAGGTACAGGGAAAGAGAAAAGATGCGGCTGTGTATATTATGAAAGGAAGAGGACAGACAGAAATAACACCCAGCATCTTTAGGGACTCAGAATAAGATTTAGGTACTAGTGTGGACTCGAGATGAAATGAGAGGAGCGAGCTAGATGATGACGTTGGAGGAAGGAAGGGGTAATCAAATAGGGAAGAACATGTAGTGGCTGGGGACGACTGATAATTATGAAACTCTATAGGACTCAGAGACATGTTGTATGCAGTAGTAGTGTCGTGCCTCCCTATAGCTGAGCCCCAGTAATCGTGCAAGTGATGTCCTCTTTGGCTTGGATTCTGACCACCATGGAGAGCAGAGACCCCCATTACTGACGACGACAGCAATACATCTGGACCGCTTCCCTGGCACACAAGCAGTCGGTTCCAAACGTTCACTGCAAATTAAGGAACGTTATAAAAGGCAGAAACATATCGGAATATTGTTTTGATAGAATAGCGGGAGACAGGTTAATTTATTGCATTAAAATAGTTAGTTTCATTAAATAGTTTGTATTTTTTTTTTCTTCTATATTATCAAACTTTACAATTCACTATTAATTTTGCTCTTACTACTTTATTAAACTTTCAATGCATATGAATTTATACAACTATCATACACACTTCCTTTTCTATTGTTTTGTAGTCCCTCTTTCCATTCTACTCTATTTTGCAAGAGGAAATTA
>JAWQEG010008547.1:0-12500 GCA_033782935.1 Petrolisthes cinctipes
CTCTGAGTGGACGTCCCAGCAGGAAGGGTTTCGATTCGGTCCTGATGGTATTGCCTGATGTTTATGTGTACAGTCGATGTCGTAATTTTCGTCTCTGCACCTAGCTCTTGCTCCTCAATTATTAGAGGGACGTAAGATTTTTAATTGATGCTGATGGTTCCTCCTATCTCTGCAACGTAACAGGCTTCCTCACTAAAGAAGCTGTTACCTGGCACAGTTGGAAGGAATTAGTAGCATCCAATTAGTAAAACAGAAACTATAATAACCCTCCATATTTCATTACTAAAAATATTCTTACACGTTTTTGGGACACAGCAAATACAAACTATTGTTGTAGTTAATATAAATTCTTAAATATAATGTTAAAATATCTTACTATTTCAATACTGTATATTAAATGAACTGAAGTTTATGTTGTAAATTACCAAGTATTATAGGAGCCGTGATATTGTCTACCAGGAAGCTATTGATTCCACCAAATTGTACCACGTAACAAATTCCTTGAGGAGACTTGTTTCTTATGGCGCTACATGTGTGTAGGAATCAGTGGCTATATATCCTGCAGCGATACCAATGGCCCTTTTGTCCTTGGCTGTACTTTACTGCCGAGACATTTCCGTGTACAGCCTATTTGTTGGATAAAACAGCAACATCAATATTCCTGGAAGGTGTGCCATCCAATCTGTACCTTCTATTTTAAGGACAATATTAACACTATACTCTTGATATATATATATATATATATATATATATATATATATATATATATATATATATATATATATATATATATATATATAATATATATATATATATATATATATATACCTCTGGAAACACGTCACTTCTGCTTATATACGAGTAAATCAAGTGACACAAAACAGTCGTGGTAAATAATTAAAGTTCTTGAGGCCATTAATTACGGCTTGCGGACTTTTACTTTCTAACAACAAACAATTTATCTCGTCGCATTTCGACGGCTAAAAGCTGGTGTATTTCATTCATAAACCCGGCTTATTCTCATATACAATACCTACTTGGACTATTAAAAGGCAATATCATTTTCGGTGTAGCGTTGCAAATAATAAAGGATCAAGAGTGTTTTAAATTTGTGTCAAAATGACTTACAGCTCCATACATCGACTCGTTGTCTGGCATTATTACAGCATCATTTGTATTGTACTCCGTCACATAAAATTAGTAGGCACAGTCGTCCACGTCACCCCATTATACTCCTACTACAGCATCACCATTTTTTTTTTTAAGATGTTTAAGATTGTTAGCAGAACTGGAGACAACCGATTCTCCAAACTGTGCCATAAAACAATATCTCAGTACAGGTCTTCTGTTTTGTATGTTGTTTGGTGGAAGCAGTATCCTCCAGGCCATAGATCTCTTAAGTCCCCATAACACTCAATGTTGGAACAAGTGTACAGTTTCCACTAGAGTGATGCTCATCGCGTCACCAGAATACTGTACCCATTACTACAAGTATATAACGTACAATACCAGAGATATAAACAGTATATAATTATGATGACGCTACATGTAACAATACTTAAAATCAATCGAGTCACAGTGTTACTAAATTTAAAACAAGCAAAACCATATGATTTAATTGTTACAAGAAAGATCACGGCCATAGGGTGAAGTAGCAATATGTTTCACCAGCATGGAGAAACTAAAACAAAAATACATTACATTATAAAGAGCTCTTGCCACTCAGAGGAATAAATTATGACCACTGTCTTGGCTACTTACTTTACTCCCTCTGGACTCCAACAATTTGACCATCTCTCCCTTTGGATACTTACTAAATTTTATCTATGTCATGGAATATTGGGATTCTCGGCCACTTCACCCTGAATATATTTTTGAATTAATCTTTCTAATAAAAAATAAATACAACCAATACTAATAATTTCTCTCTCTCTCTCTCTCTATCTCTCTCTCTCTCTCTCTCTCTCTCTCTCTCTCTCTCTCTCTCTCTCTCTCTCTCTCTCTCTCTCTCTCTCTCTCTCTCTCTCTCAACACACTGCTCTTGCCGAGGTCGCTCACTCTCCCTCCATAATCTTCTTTCCTTCCCCTTCCCTCCATCACCCTTGACATTTTTTTTCTCTCTCCCCCTCTTCCATAATCGTCTCAAGTTCTGTCTTCAATCCCTTCTCCCTCTTTCTACCCTTCTTCCTTCCTTCCTTCCTCTCTATCTTTTCTTTAGTTAATACCCTCGCTTCGCTACGGTGGAAGAAAAAGAGGGAGAGTTTTAATCACATCTCGAGCGAGCGTGTGTGCCTATGTGTCTGTTTGTTGTTGTCAGTAAATGTTTCAGACGGTGTTTGGTCGATGCTACAAGCCAATAATACGATTCAAGTTAATGATATCGAAAATGGACGCATACAGTGAGACAGATAATAAAAAAAACATTTATTGCTGTACAACTGTTACTGAATCCGGTGAGGTAAGCCTATATGTAAAAAAAATAAAAAAAATAAAAAATAAAATAAAGAAAGAAAGGGTAGTGATGGGGGGTCGCAAAAGTTGAATTAAAGAAAAAATATGACATCCTAACTATTTTAAGCTACTGTTTACAGATTAACACTTCACTTTTCTGCTGTTATATCTCACAGGGTACTTAAACCCTCGATCCCTTGTTCTTATCAAGCACTTAAATTGAATATGTTTGTTTAATTCACTGAGATAATTAGCAATATGTAATAGGCCTATGGGTGACAATATTTTTAAAGAATACAAGAAGAGTCGCAGTGTGTGTGTGTGTGTGTGTGTGTGTGTGTTCCTCCTCCTCCTCCTCCTCGTCTTTCCACATCTTCCTCACTCAGTTCTCACCCCTTCCATTCCCATTCTTTTCTCCTTTCTGTCTTCCTCCTTCCCTCCTTGATTCCTCTTTACCAAGCCTCGTATTTCTGCCTTCCACCCTGCCTCATTCCTTCCCTGGTGGCTCTTCCTTCCCTTGCTCTGTTTTCTCTCCTTGCCTTCCTATATTTGTCGTCTCCTTTCTCCTTTTTATTGTCTGTCTCCTTGCTCTTACTGTTTCTTCCGTCTCCTCTTTCCTCCTATTTATCACAAGCCTCTTTACATCTTGTTCTTTTATTGTTATTTTTTTTATTTTTATTTTTTTGCTATCTTTCCCTGCCTTCCTCTTTCTATTTTCTTTTGTTGTTATTCTTTATTTCTTAATTTCCTATCTCCTCAGTTTTCTTCTTCACTGGGAATCTTGTTACCTCCTCCATGTTTCTTCATTACTCTCTCTCTCTCTCTCTCTCTCTCTCTCTCTCTCTCTCTCTCTCTCTCTCTCTCTCTCTCTCTCTCTCTCTCTCTCTCTCTAACTTTGAGCCATCAGTGTCTCACATATCACACACTGTCTCTCTCTACTCCCTGCTAGTGTCATAAGACGGTCTGGGGTTGAGGATAAGGCCCCCCCCCCTCCCCCCACATCCATATTGCCCCGTTACACATTCCTTCACTGTCCACTTTTCCTGCACACACACACACACACACACACACACACACACACACACACACACACACATACACACACTTTTTCTGTCCACTCTTTCTGACCACACTCACACTCTTCTTACAGTCCCATCTATACTTGCATTCCCCTTCGGTCCTACACACACATTCCCTCTTCCTAAGGCTACTACTGTCCATTCTGATCTCCCTTCTATACACATTAATTCTTCCTTACTGTCTAATTCTACTATTCCCTGTCTACTGTATTCTCCCCTCCTCTCCCTCCACCACCAACACAGAACCCACGATAACCCATCTTGTGCCTCCGTCTCTCCCCTACAGAGTCCTTACTGCACCGTCCACTACTATTCACCCCCTCATACACTTCCCATATATCTTCCCCCCACCCCCACCCCCACACCCCTCCTCTTTACAGACCCCCATCCTCCTCAACTCCCACCTCCACCCTTTCCCTCCTCACTCTTCATTTGTACCCTTCATACGTGTTCATTAAGGGGGAAGTACAGTGTTGGTTATTCTGGAGCAACTGATTCCTCCACACTATTCCAGGCAACAGGCCACCAATATTTTTGTGAGTCTGGTCCTGTTTCTTGGCATACTTTGGAGGAATCAAGGCACTCTAATGTACCAAAAGTATACTATTCCCTTAACATAGGCTGCAGATACTGGGTCTCTTTTCGTTAGAGAGTTTTAATTCCTCCAAAGTATGCCATAAAACTGGACCACATTAACAAAAATAACAGTGACCTGCTGCTTGGAATAGTTTTGAAGAATCCACTACTCCTAATTTACCTGCACTGTACACCTCCCTCCTTAATGGATATGAAACATATGACTATCTGTGTTTATTTAGTTTAAACACGACTAGAAATCATGGGTGGAAGCTAGACTCAAAACGTGTCCCTCATTATGCATAAGATAACTTCTTCACGTACAAAACAAACTTCCAATCTCTAGAATCGACTACCAGCAGAGTAGGTTGTCAGCTCCTAAAGAGAATAGTTTATCTCGTAGTTACACAAAGTTCTGTTGGGCTTAAGTTAATGGTAGAGTTTCTGCTATATAGGCCTGACGTAGTGGTGCAGTGAATATTTATTCCTTTCCTACACAAAATATCCTCGTCCAGTCATTCTAACTCTGGGATTGGTGGGTGGGGAAAACCTTCGTCTTTGCTGTACTTTTCTCTCATTATTTGAATAGCAACATTTACTTCATACATGGTTCCTCCTCAGTATGGGTAGTTCTCCTTGTCACTCCTTGTAACACACACACACATTTTTCAGTGCCTCTTCTCCCTCCTTTGGCTTTCACCCTCTCTGAATAGCTCCCTCCATTTCTCTGCTTCATAAGCCAGCCGACTCTAAACTTCTCATCACTACCTCACAACTCCTTGTCACTTACTTCCCTCCTTCAAACTCATCAGTCACTATCTTTCATCTTCCTCCCCTGAACCAACCCTCCTTCCTCATATAATTCCCCTCACCTCTCATCTTCGTCCCCTACTCATCCCTCCCTTCATTTATCACCTTCTCAAACATTTATCACCCCTCTCTGTCTATCAATATTCCCCTCCAAGCTCCATTCCCTCTCCCTCTCCTACCTCCCTACCTCTCAGCATCATTTGTATATCCCATAATACCTCCTATCCAATTCTCATTATCTTCTCCTACCTACACCTCCCTCCCTTCCCAAAGACCCTCCTACCCATCTCTCCCTCCTTTTCCTCTCAGTCTTAACATCTTCATCACTCCACCCCAACCACTCTCATTATGCATCCCTCCTCCCTCCCTCCCTTGATCTCTCCCTTTCTACCATACACCCCTCCCTTCCTTTACAACTTCATAACCTCTCCCTATCTCACATTATGTATCCTACCCTTTTATCCTTCTTTTCCTCATCACTCCTTCCAACTCATTATGTGTGTTCCCTCCCCTATACCCTCTTCTACCCTCCTCCTTTCCCTCATCATCCCTCTCCAGCACTAATTACGAATCTTCCCTCACCCTCCCTCCTCATCCCCCCCCTCTCTCTCTCTCCCTTTCACTCACGACTACTCATCAAAAACTCGGCAGCTGTAGGTAGGCCTGTGTCGTTGTGGCAGAGGGAAAAAATACGAGGAAAAAATAGATTATAAGCAAAAGTTTTCATCTGGTGTTTGATTATGAGTTTGTGATGTGTGGGCTGACTGTCTGGTTGGCTGTGATGAAACTTTGGGCAGCCTATAGTAAGGGAAGGGATATCTATAGTTGTTAAGGACCCTGTGATCGTGTATGAAAATTGGAGGCTTCTGATTCCTCCTGACCATGCCACGGAACAAGCTCCTTCCATATATGTGGTATTTCGTGGCAATATTTGAAGGACTCATTTATCTCCTATTTACTGACTACATCACAGGGTCCCTTAATGGATGTGTGATAAGGCTTGTGTTGGCTGTAATGAGGTTTGGGGTGGTTATAATGAATGGAGTTTTTGAATGGTGATACATGTAGTTCGTCCTGTATGAAAAAAGTTGTGTATGGTAATTATAATAAAGCTAGGGGTGATGATAATGAAGTCTGGGATAGTGTTGATAATGATGGTGTGGTGTGGTTATGGTGGGATTTGAGGTAGTGAGTCATTTATGTCTGTCACGTATGTATGTATGTATGTATTGTGAAGGCACTGGTAATGTTATGAAGAGAGTTGGTGTGGTGAGTATCAAATATGGAGAATGTTATGTTTGTTGTAATGTTGTAATGTTAAGCTGTGTGTGGAGAAGGTTATGTTTGTTGTAATGTTGTAATGTTAAGCTGTGTGTGGTGAAGGTTATGTTTGTTGTAATGTTGTAATGTTAAGCTGTGTGTGGTGAAGGTTATGTTTGTTGTAATGTTGTAATGTTAAGCTGTGTGTGGTGAAGGTTATGTTTGTTGTAATGTTGTAATGTTAAGCTGTGTGTGGTGAAGGTTAGGTTTGTTGTAATGTTGTTATGTTAAGCTGTGTGTGGTGAAGGTTATGTGTTGTTGTAATGTTGTTATGTTAAGCTGTGTGTGGAGAAGGTTATGTTTGTTGTAATGTTGTTATGTTAAGCTGTGTGTGGTGAAGGTTATGTTTGTTGTAATGTTGTAATGTTAAGCTGTGTGTGGTGAAGGTTATGTTTGTTGTAAAGTTGTTATGTTAAGCTGTGTGTGGTGAAGGTTATGTTTGTTGTTATGTTGTTATGTTAAGCTGTGTGTGGTGAAGGTTGTTTGTGTTGTAATGTTGTAATGTTAAGCTGTGTGTGGTGAAGGTTATGCCCTGTTGTTATGAGGTCTGTGGTGGTGATAATAAAACCGTGTAGTGCAGTGTGTGGTGAGGAACATAACTGCTATTATGTTGTTTGTGCTGGTCGTAATTACCTCGTATTTATTTTGAATGAGAATATTATAGCAATCTTAATGAGGCTACAATATCAAGGGTAACCGGAAAAATATATATGAATTGGAGTTTTTTGTGGGTTAATGTTTAGTTAGTGTCAGGAACATTCTCATTTGCTAACAACATTTTTTAACATTTACACCAACATGGGGAATACAGTTTCGTATGCCTACACTAGCGGTATACAGGTACATCTATACAGTTACGTGACAACCCACTTAAGTCACGTGATATCACTCCCTGACACAATCAGTTGAGTCGAGTCTAGCAAGCAGGAAGTATCTCTTCCAAGTGTACCGGTACCACTGTATTGTACTCTTAAAGTACACAATACATTATTATTAAGTGTTAACCTGGATTTACCTACACCTGCCTTCATCATCTACAGTAGCACGACATAACATTTTTGTACTTCCCTGTCCAGAGTTTATGTCATCCTATTTCAATATTTAAATATTCTATATTTTACAATGCAATATGTATTAGGCTATTTTAACTAAAACAGACTAAAGTTTCATTGTAAATAAAAATATAAATGTAGGATATATAGCCCTTCGAACTTTGACTTTTTTTTTTTTCTTATTAGGTATGGTGGAAGCAACTTTTTTCTTTATCTATAATGAGGAATGTGAAAACATAATTAATGATATAAAATGAGTGCTGGTGGTTGAATGTCATGCAAAATTTGTTCGAGGTGCTGAGACACACTGTGTGTGAATGAACATAAATCTTAAGAAGAAAAGACGAATGAAGGTAAAGTGTTTCAAAGTTGATTCCACCCGATCCACACAAGAGACCCATACTCCATACAGAGGCGAATGAGACCTCTGTACAAAGACAGTAGCTGTGTGACGAAGAAATATTCATAAAATCTGTGCAGCACACCCAACTTTTTTTTAGTCTATTTTCGCTTGAGATTGTGAGATTTTAAAAGAATGACCCTCCAAGAATATTAAGGTTGTGTTGTGTATGGTTTAAGACATGATGGCTAAAATGAATTTATATTCTGCCAGGCTCACTGAGGTTTTGGTGAATATATTAATGTTGTGTTGGTTGTATATGATTGTAGTAATAAATATGACGTCAGCTAATAATTACAAACCTATGGGTACTACAGGGGGTCTGATCAAGTACTATAACAATATACTTCATATGCTTTGTAGTTGGTTAACATGACAAGCTTTTACCGAGTGTGACACATTCATTAACAAGATAAAATGCTTTGAGGTAATGACAGTGTATTGCTGTGAACAATTCTGCTGGCAAACTAATATGTTGACATTAACAATACTGACTACAATAATATTTAAATGGAACTGGCTCACTGATCAGGCTAATTCTACATTATTTACCGCATCTGGATTATCCCTTTGGTCAACGCTAGATAATAATAATCAACAAGGAAAATATTTTGGTTCCATGGGGATAAAAACAATCAACATATTACTAATACCTATTGCACAAAGTTGATTGGGCAAAAATTATCAACAATAATTATAATAATAATACTTGTGTTAACTATTATTGTTTTTTATTATAATTATCATTATCATATTTTCATTATTATCATTATCATATTATCATTATTATCATACTGCAATTACTATCAATACCATTAAGACAGTAATAATAGAATTCATTTAAATATAATAATTTCAACATCACAATAAGAAGAATAAAAAAAAACAAGAGCAGGAGAGCCGAGTGGCAACTGTTGTATTTCCCATTAAAACAAGTTGAAACGTAATGTGGGTTTAACTACAACAACAACAACTTTCTCTCCACAAGTATCCTCAGTGTTTTCCCTGGCCAAACAAATAGCCATCATGCCTTACCACTCGTAGGGATCATATTAAGGGATCATGTTAAGTACTGTACCAGGTGAATGTTAAGTACTGTACCAGGTGAATGTTAAGTACTGTACCAGGTGAATGAGAACTAGCCATACAAGTAGTACTGTTCCCCTCTATTCATTACGTTCATTCGCAAAATTTCTCTCAGCCAAACTAATCCGACAGTATCAAAATTCCCCACCGCATCCCACCGTCTACCACAGTTACAATTTCAATGAGAATTCCACCCGGGATTCGAACCCAGATAATCACATTACGAGCCCCAGGTGTTAACCGCTATACTACAGCCACCATGCACTATCAAAAGGGAAAGGGAACTTGGCTATCACATAGGGAGCCTCGGCAGCCCAGGCCTGGTAACTGCTAATTGAAAGGATATTTACCTCTTTCTCCTTAACTGGTGGTTGCCTGTAGTGACGTGGGCTGGTCTTGGCGCCCCTTCGGAATTGAGCCCCTCCCTTTCAATTCTTCAGCTGTTATTCCTTTCGTTTTTATCTCCTTCGTGCTTGCTGTCCCTTCTCTCGGTCTCTTTTTCCCATGTGCTACTGTATAATGTCTTCAGGCTGGTGTGACTGGTGGATGGAAATGAATAACAATTATAAATTTTATACTATATTCTCTCTCTCTCTCTCTTACAGTAGAATATGTGCCGGCCGATAAAACGGCTTTGTCGCTACTTTGGGCTGAATGTGGAAATTAATTACCTTCATAATGAGAGATCAGCCTCCCACCCTATTTATTTTTACGTCGACAACGTACGGTAAAATATTGGGTGACACTAAAACTGAACAGCAAACAAGTAGAGATCTATAGGCCTTGACACACACCAGCTACCACATTAAATTTTAATATACGAACATTAGTTGTAATACACATAGCTTCGGTTCCCATTCTATTATACATCAATACAACACTAAGCCTTACGTGACCAGTTGTATTATTATCATTTTATTGGGTATCATTATCATTGTGGGATTATACTATTTCATACTAATCACAAGGATCTCTTCGCTTCTCTATTCCTCTAGTACCCAAAAGGAAGCTCGGACCCCTTATATTTCCACCACCGAGGCAAGACCAATCTCACATTATCATCAATAAAGACCGACATGAACTAAAACATCTCAATTGGTTACGTGGTTCAATAAGGAGATAATTATTCTCTTCATGTTCTGACTGTTCTTGCTTCATGTTCGTAATAAAAAAGAGATCAACAATAAAAACACCTTGAATAAGTAAGGCAAATATATCCACTAAGCTTGGTCAATAGTTGTCCCTTTCTCCCTCTGATCTATAGCGATTGATGAGAAGTTCTGTCATATATTACAATAGTTCAAAATGTTGCCTCCCCTCCCTTTAGGCTTATGTATTATATGGTAGGCCTAACTTTCCTGAGATGTAAGAGCCTATATATAGTTTACAAGAATGTTTTGAAAGAGACTGCTACATATTGTGAGACATTGTGGGAGAAAAGGTAGGAAGGAAACAAGGAGAAAGAGAGGGAAGGAGGCTGGGGTTGTGATGTTAAGCTGAGGGGAAGGACAACCGTCACGTGAAACAGAGGCAAGAGAAGGAATGGTGGTGGTGGAGGAGGGGAGAAAGGAAAGGAGGCAAAGTTATGGCGTAAAGTTGAGGGAAGAAAGGAATGTAATGGAGAGGAAGGGAGGAAGAAAGGAAAGTTATGGAGTAAAAATGAGGGAAGAAAGGAAGGAAGGACAAAAAGGATGGAAGATGGAAGGGTGTAAAGTTAGAAACGCGGCTGATTGCACGTAATGAGTTAAACCCAAAGGAAGAATGGATTAGGAAAAGAAAAGAAAGGATAGGAAGGAGGGACGGAGAGAGAAGAAAGCATGAGAGAGAGGGAAAGAGGAAGGAAAGTATGGGATAGAGGAACGGTGGTAGAGAAAGGACGGGAGAGAGGGACGGAAGGGAAGAAATTATCGAAAAACGGGAAGGAAGGGAAGAATGGGTGGGAGAGAAGGACGGAGGAAGACACGTATGGATGAGAGAAACGGAAAATTAAAATATATGAGGGGCGAACGAAGGAAGCATATGAAAGAAGAACGGAGAATGAAAGAATGGGAGTGAAGGAGGAATGAAAGAATGGGAGAGAGGGACTGAGGAAAGAAGATATACGTGAGAGAAGAACGGAGAATGAAAGAATGAGAGAGAAGGAGGAAGGAATGAAAGAATGAGAGAGAGGGAGGAAGGGAAGAAGGTATATATTAGAGAAGAACGGAGAATGAAAGAATGAGAGAGAGGGACGGAGGAAAGAAGATAATTATATATGTGAGAGAAGAACGCAGAATGAAAGAATGAGAGAGGAGGAGGCAGCAGGGCAGGGTATATGTAAGGATGTAGTAGGTAGAGCAACAGGGTGTCAGATGGATGAGCTTTGGACAACTTACACAAACTCTACTCTAAAGGGGGAGGGGGATGCCAAGTTGTTTTGTCTCTCAGGACTTTATATTAACTTTAACTCAAACAATCTCTCCCTCCCTCTCTTCCTCTTCACACGTAAACTTCCCTATTACTCCCTACTTTTTTCCTTATCCACTTCTTCATCATCTCTTTCCACTTTCTTTCCTACTAAAACACAAATAATCTCTCCCTTTTTTCCTTCATTCATCTCTTCCTCTCCCCACTTCCTTTCCTATACTCTCTCTCTCTCTCTCTCTCTCTCTCTCTCTCTCTCTCTCTCTCTCTCTCTCTCTCTCTCTCTCTCTCTCTCTCTCTCTCTCTCTTTACGCACCAAAAAGAATGCCCACAATAGAGTAAAAACCACAGACGACAATGACGAGCTGGCCAAGTTTACAGACTTACGAAGAAAAGCCAAAAAGTTAATCAAACAGAGTAAAAAGACCATTGAAAAACACGTTGCAAATCAAAGTAAGACAAACCCGAAAGAGTTCTACAGTTATATTCGGCATAAGAAAGTACTCACGTCAACTATCGGACCACTACTTGATGAGAATGGGGACTTTACTACAGATGAAGAGCGAATGAGTGGTATCCTTAACAATTTCTTTGCATCAGTCTTTATTACAGAAAACCTGAATGATATACCAGCAGAAACAACAGTCCAAAATGAAAACACCGAGGTATTAAGTAATATCAGCATTACCGAAAATGACGTAATAAAATGTAAATAAGTCACCTGGGCCAGACACGATCTCCCCTCGCGTATTAAAGGAAGCAAAAAGTGAAATAGTAAAACCTCTGACTCTGCTCTTTAACTATTCCTTACACACTGGAACAATACCTGACGAATGGAAGCTCGCTAACGTAACACCAATATTTAAAAAAGGCAGCAAATCTCTACCTAGCAACTATCGCCCTATCAGCCTAACCTCAGTCGTATGCAAAATGCTAGAGACAATCATACGAGATAAACTTACAAATCACTTAGAGGAAAACAATTTACTTAGAGACACTCAACACGGTTTTCGTAATAAACGCTCTTGCCTAACGAATCTATTAGACTTTTTAAATGACATTTTCAATGAATATGATAAGAGTAAAGCAGTAGACATAATTTATCTAGATTTCCAAAAGGCCTTTGACAAAGTTCCCCATAAACGCTTAATATCTAAATTAAAATCACATAGAATCCAAGGCGATACCGTAACATGGATAGAGAATTGGCTAAGAAACCGAAAACAACGCGTGGTAATAAATGGAAAATCATCTAGTTGGACAGGCGTTATGAGCGGGGTGCCACAGGGGTCAGTTTTAGGGCCAATCCTATTCCTAGTTTAC
>JAWQEG010008547.1:17500-19899 GCA_033782935.1 Petrolisthes cinctipes
GTATTTTCACATATTCATTCGAACACTACACAATTATCTAGAAGTTTTATTCCTTTGTTACTAAATTGTAGAAGGAACACACAAATTATGTTGTCAATGATGAAAATATGCTTATATTTAAGAGAGAGGTAAATAGATTTTTGCTTCGGTAATCTGTTTTTTTTTTTTTTTTTTTTTTTCTTGGGCTTTGATATGGTCCCTTTTGGTGTAAGTGACAATACTCTCCAGCGGGACCCACTCATAGCTACCTATAATAGTAATAATAATAATAATAATAATAATATGCACTGACAGACAAGAAAACCAGAGAGAGAGAGAGGAAGTATTGAGACGAATAAAGAGTAGTGAGTTTACAGGGTAGTGAGTGCTACACAGTACATTAAGCCTGGTACTCTCTACTCGATGCTCAGTTCCACAATACTTCAGTCTTGGTACCCATTAACTTAGTTAGATCCGGATGGGAATCGCTTTAATTGTGTTGGAATATCGCCCATTACAACACTGAGAGATTTGCCACAAGAGAGAGAGAGAGAGAGAGAGAGAGAGAGAGAGAGAGAGAGAGAGAGAGAGAGAGAGAGAGAGAGAGAGAGAGATGATTACTTGTTTGTTGGTTAGAGAGGCACCGTATCTAATGAATTCGTTATTTAGTTAACTAATTAATTGGTTTGTAAAAAAAAAAAATTATATATTGACGATTCCTGGACACTTATTTCTTCTGGTGGTGATTTTGGCCAGAATGCAAAGTTATTGTACCTCTAATCGGACACGCCTTTGTGTTATTAATGTATCCAAAATAGTTAACATACAAAGAACACACTCCCTTTCTCCGAGAATTCATGAATATATAAATAGATAAATGTATCCTCCTTCTTTCTGTTGCCTAAATTTGTAACGCTGGATGAAAATAATTTAGGCTACAATCTTTTTCACATGAATCCTCTGAAGGACAACACTTTTTTTTTATGAGGATACCGCACGGGTGGCTGAGAATTCCAAGCATAAGGTGGTAATCTGGTTGTGGGTGAAATAAAAAGCTACGGATCCCCCCATTAATATGCTTCAAAAAAAAATCTCCTCTGCATAGCTTTTATTTATCTCACAGAACAGTCCATTGTTATAACACACTCACCATCATTACTTTTCCACAGCCGCATGCATTAATCATTATACAGTATACTTGCCAATATATACAACACTATAGTGATTTGGGAAAGTGTCAGGTTCTGTGCCATTATGAGGCTCGGCACTCAGCGACTCCAACATCTGAACGATTATCCCACTAACTGAGCGTGTATTATTAATAAAGTTTAGGCACGTATGAAGCAATATTAAACTGAATAATTCAAGCTCAAAGTATGATCAACGCAGCTTTGCGTCTCCCGAGCCTGACTTTAACATGTGATAAACTACACTTACACATTCACAGGTTTCCTTTCATTGAATAGTCTTCGAAGGTTAATCAGAATTTTCACAATAATACCACAAGATGCGTCAAAGATCGTAAAAGAAAGAGATCATTTTACACTTTCTCTAACATAGTGATTAAGACGGTACAGGAAGGCTGAGGAAAAGAGCACTCTCTCCCTCCTTCACTGCCTGCATGCTAAAGCCCTTTGTCTTAAAGATTCTTAGAGTGTCTTGAAAGAGGAAGAGTGTGTGTGTGTGTGTGTGTGTGTGTGTGTGTGTGTGTGTGTGTGTGTGTGTGTGTGTGTGTGTGTCAGCGAGGCGTGAGTGCAAGTGCAAGGTGAGAAGGGAGGCAGTCTTCTGAGAAAATGAGTGTCAGGAATGAGCGGGCGAGTGAGAAAGTGATGTGAGCGAGTGAGGAGCGAGTCGCAGAGATATTCACGGTACCACAAGTGAGTGAGTGAGTGAGTGAATGAATGAATGAGAGAGAAAGGAGGGAGCCATCAATAAGAGTGAGTATATAAGGATCGACTTGTAAGGGAGTGGGTGCGTGTGAGCGTGTGTGTGAAGTGAAGGACCCATCAGAGAGAGTGAGCGTATCAGGAGCGGAATGGGAGTGAGAGTGAGTGACAGTGGAGTGTGTGAGCCATCAGAGAGAGAGAGGACTGACTCACGTAATGAAAGTGGCAACTGAGGTGTTTGTCCCAAGATTTACTGCACAAGGTGGTGGTGGTGGTGGTGGTGGTGGTGGTGGTGGTGATGGGGAGGGAGAGATAGAGATGGAGGGGTACGAGTAGTAGAGGTGGTGATGGAGGTAGGGATAGAGTTAGAGATGGTGGTGATATGGAAGTGGGAGGTAGTGATGGAGGGGTAGTAGATGTGGTGATGGTGATGGTGGTGGTGGTGTGGAGATACAGGTAGACAGATAGAGAGGGAAGGTATTAAGGGAGATGAATGGATGGATGAGAGGTTAAAATGACAAGATATATGACTGT
>JAWQEG010008548.1:0-26749 GCA_033782935.1 Petrolisthes cinctipes
CTCTCAACCACACACCCCCCCCAACCACCACCCTCCCCCCCCACAACCCCCACTCCCCCTCCCCCCCCAACACCCCCACTCCCCCCCCCCAACCCCACACCCACCCCCCCCCCAACCACCCCCCACCCACCCCCCCCCAACCCCCCACCACACTCCCACCCACCCACCCCCCCACACTCCCCACCCTCCACCCCCCCACACTCCACACCCCCACCCTCCCCCCACCCCACACCTCCCACCCCCCACCACCCCACCACCCACCCCCCCCCCCCACCACCCCCCACACTCCCCTCCCCACACCCCCCACTCCCTCCCCACACCCCCCACACACCCCCACACCACCACCCCCACTCACCCACCCCACACCCTCCCACTCCTCCCCCACACTCCACCCACTCCCCACCCACCCTCCCCACACACCCACACCTCCCCACTCCCCCACCTCCACACCACCCTCCCACCCCCCTCACACCCACACCTCCCACCCCACTCCCCACACTCCCACTCCCCCTCACTCCCACACTCCACCCTCACACACCACACCCCCCACCCCACCCTCACACTCCCACCCTCCACTCACATCCCTACATCACATCCCACCACAACTCCATCAGTCAATCCTCTCTCTCACTCTCACTCTCACACCACATCATCCACCCCTCCCTCTCCACCACCCCCACAATCACCCCTCCTCTTCACCCACATATTCACCCCTCTTTCTCTCCACCCACATATTCACCCCTCCCTCTCTCCTTCCACATATTCACCCCTCCCTCTCTCCTTCCACATATTCACCCCTCCCTCTCTCCTTCCACATATTCACCCCTCCCTCTCTCCTTCCACATATTCACCCCTCCCTCTCTCCTTCCACATATTCACCCCTCCCTCTCTCCTTCCACATATTCACCCCTCCCTCTCTCCCTTCCACATATTCACCCCTCCCTCTCTCCTTCCACATATTCACCCCTCCCTCTCTCCTTCCACATATTCACCCCTCCTCTCTCCTCCACATATTCACCCCTCCCTCTCTCCTCCCACATATTCACCCCTCCCTCTCTCCTCCCACATATTCACCCCTCCCTCTCTCCTCCCACATATTCACCCCTCCCTCTCCATGCCTTCCACCGGTTCGTTCGTTCATCCGTCCGTTCAATTCGTTCATCCGTTGTGGTCATAATTATTTACCGAATCTCCATTACACTACGTACAGTTGGACAAATGAATGGGTGGTACAGCCCAAGTGAAAGATGGTCAATTTCTCCCAATATCAAGTTCCTTATTAAGTGCCAAATAGGAGACCTCAGCAGGGGCACAAGTCAGTATTGAGGATGGTAATAAAAAGCAAGTACCTGATAATAGACACTGGTTACTCAAATGGGACAAGTATCTTTTACCTGGGCTGTACCACCCATTCATGTGTCCAACTGTACCAATATTAAATAAAGGGGGGGAATATCTTTCGGGTACCTATGTTAGAGTGCTTTCGATTCCACCATAGTATATATATATATATGCCAGGAAACAGTAACATGGATGCAGATAATGAAAAATAATAATAATGGTGGTGGTGGCTGGTCTGTTGTTTGGTTGGAATTGTTTTTAGAGGAATCGGTTGCCCCAGATTTATAACCAACAACAACAACAACACCGTACACTCGCAATCCAAAATATGTATATATCCAGGCTTGCTTCGAATTGGACTGTTCAAAGCTTCAACCATAGCTGTATACTTATTAGTGCTCGTGACTGTACACTCGCAATCCAAAATATGTATCCAGGCTTTGCTTCGAATAGCCTGATCGAGTATTATTTAAGCGAGCTCAACTTCAACAAGACCTGGATACAAATATGAAACAGGATAAGCGTTGTAATTGGTTCACTAGTATGTCAAATTATTCGAAACTTCAACAACAAGACCTGGATACAAATTTTGGATTACGAGTGTACTTCCTCCCTCCTTAATTAAAGTGGCTAATACACTTTTTGTGGTAGACATTGATTCTTCCAAAGTAGGTCAGGCAACACAGGACCACATTAACAAAAATAATAGTTAGTGCCCTGTTGCTTGGAATAGTTTGGAAGAATCGATTGCTACAAATTTGCCAACAGTATATTCTACCCTCATAATAATAATAATAATAATAATAATAATAATAATAGAGGAAGAGTTGGTCTCTTTTCCGACTTCAATTCCGTTCGTTCATTAACTTCTATCTGATAAATTTATTCTGTGATGCACAAACTGAAGTCTTAAGGTGGTAGGTAATTCTTTTTTGGTACATTGGAGTGCCTTGATTCCTCCAAAGTATGCTAGGAAACAGGACCAGAAGAGCAAAAAATAATAGTGTTCTGTTGCTTTGGAATAGTTTGGAGGATTCAGTTGCTCCAAATTTACCAACACAAAACTTCTCCCTTAAGAACCATATTTCAAGCAAGCCATGTACTGTAGTTTGAAAGGAAAGACTCGTTTTTGTGTGTGCTTTAATACTATTTTGTGTTTGTGTGTGTGTGTTTTTAAAGGCATTTTATATACTATTTTATCTTTCGTCCGAGAGAAACCTTGTTGTTGTTGTTGTTATAATGATGGATATTTTGATACTTCATGGAGAGAGAGAGAGAGAGAGAGAGAGAGAGAGAGAGAGAGAGAGAGAGAGAGAGAGAGAGAGAGAGAGAGAGAGAGAGCAAAGACTTTAAATTTACAGAAAGTGTTGGTTGTTGTTGTTGTCAGAAGAAGTAGTCTGTTGTAACATATTCTAGGTAGCCCGGTGATAGGCCTTAGTTTAGGGACACACACACACACACACACACACACACACACACACACACAAACCATCACGAGAACACACACACACACGAGAACACACACACACACACACACCATCACGAGAACACACACACACACCATCACGAGAAAACACACACACACACTTACACCATCACGAGAACACACACACACACACACACACACACCATCACGAGGACATGTTAAGTTTACAATACGTTCTGGGTCAGGTTTTCCTCAGTGAAACGTTTTTAGGTTAAGGGGGTATATAATAATTCACTTTTGTTACATTGGAGTGCCTTGATTCCTCCTAAGTAAGTGTGCCAGGAAAAAACAGGACCGGATGAACACAAAAATAATAATAATAAGTGTCTTTCTTGTTGCTTGGAATATTTTTGGAGGAATAATTAACTCCAGATTTTTTTCCCCCTCCTCCTCCTCCTCCTCCTCCGTTCTGAAGCTAAATTTGCCTCGCTTTGATTCCTCGTTTGTCCTCTACACCTCATGAAGTGGGTTGGAGGACGGAGGAAACCTGTAGACTGACCACAGGACGGAGGAAAAAAAATAGTCCAGTGTGGTACCAGCTTAAGGGGGTGCGGGAGTAGGGGACAGGCTTGGGGTGGGACTGGGGGGTTGCGGGAATAGGGGGACAGGCTTGGGGTGGGTAGAAAGCCTGTTCCCTATTCCCGCACCCCCCAAACCCCCCCCCCCCCCCCACCAAGCCTGTCCCCCTACTCCCGCATCCCATCCCCACAAGCCTATCCCCCTACTCCCGCACCCCCCAAAACCCCCCGCACCCACCTAAACCCCCCCCAAGCCTGTCCCCCTACTCCCGCACCCCCTTAAGCGGCATGCAGTAGGTCAGTAGTAGGTTCCTCCTTTCTCTCCCGACTAGCTAGGTAATTCGTCTGGTGGTGGTGGTGGTGGTGGTCGGAAAATAATATAATTGTCGTGAGATGTTTGTTATTTTAAGAGATAATCGTGGTAATCAAAGGCTCTCCTCCGCTTAATATAATTTTTACACCCACACACACCCATCCATCTGCACACACATCCATCTACACACACACACACACACACGCACACACACATCCATCTACACAGGCACATCCATCTACACAGACACATCCATCTACACAGACACATCCATCTACACAGACACATCCATCTACACAGACACACACCCATCCATCTACACACACACATCCATCTACACACACACACACCCATCCATCTACACACACACACCCATCCATCTACACACACACACCCATCTACTCACACACACACCCATCTACTCACACACACACACACCCATCTATCCATCTACTCACACACACACACACCCATCTATCCATCTACTCACACACACACACACACCCATCTATCCATCTACTCACACACACACCCATCTATCCATCTACTCACACACACACACACACACACACCCATCTATCCACACAGACACACACACACACACACCCATCTATCCACACAGACACACACACACATATACACACACCCATCCATCTACACAGACACACATACCCGTCTATCCCTTTACACACACACACTCTTATTTCAGGTCATTTGTACCTGAGAAAGTGTCGCGAAACTCCGTCAATTAATATACCGTACTCCATCGCCGTTCGTGGCTATATTGATTACTTTCCATCAGAGACTTGGAGTTCTGTTGTACAGCCACAATCAAATATCCACCAACACTTTCCTTCCATCGTAGTAAATATCTTGGTAATAAAGAACAACACATGTATAATTTTGCAGTACCTCACAATAATAATAATAATAAATAATAACCAACACTTTCCTTCCATCGTAGTAAATATCTTGGTAATAAAGAACAACACGTGTATAATTTTGCAGCACCTCATAATAATAATAATTGAGGGGGTTGAGTTGACGTAAGGTGTTGTTGTATGATTATATTGTGATATGATACTGATTTATTTGCACCATGGAAGGAAAGTGTCTGTGGATATTTGATTGTGGCTATACCTTCAATATATTTTAATTAATTGGAGAATACCTTGTTGGTGAAGTGAAAGGTCTCTGATTCCTACAAACTATGCCATGAATCACATCCCTATTAGTACCACTGAGGGCATCTATCTGTTTTATGGTGTAGTTTGGAGGAATCTGAGATCTTCCAATTCACCAACATATAATCTCTCCCTAATAATAATAATAATAATAATAATAATTTATATATAGGGATATAAATTCTTGCATGGGTATTCTTGAGACATTGTAAATCGTCTGGTGCTGTTTATCTAAGTATATATTATTATTAGACATAAGTAGCTGTTTATTATTATAACCCTCTCACAAGAAAAATGACAAACATCGAATTAAAATAACAACTTGAAATTGAAACACCTGAAGTTCAATTTTAACTACCTGAAGTTTAATTTTTAAAACACCTGAAGTTTGATTTTAACTACCTGAAGTTTGATTTTAACTACCTGAAGTTCAATTTTAACTACCTGAAGTTCAATTTTAACTACCTGAAGTTCAATTTTAACTACCTGAATTTTAATTTTAAAACACCTGAAGTTTAATTTTAAAACACCTGAAGTTTAATTTAGTAAAAAAAAAAAAAAAAAAAAAACATATGTCGTCGTAAGTTGTTCAAAGGAAATGTAAAATTGGAATCCACGACCCTATCTTCATATTGAACAAGTAATATCGATAATCGTACAGTCATGGTCGATATTCCGGCTACACCTCCCAATGAAACTGACTCGAAAAATGGTTCGAAACTGATTCGAAAAATGGTGCAAAACTGACTCGAAAAATGGTGCGAAACTATAACTGTATTGGTTCATAATTGATTGATTGATTGATATTAGGCCCCGCAACAGCGAGGTCATATAGCGCCAGAAAAGAAGGTGATAGAGATATTGGTTCATAAGATTCACTCCCATGGTTCACTTATATTCACCCGTTGCAGGACTTCTGACCGTGACTGTACACTCGCAATCCAAAATATGTATCCAAGCTTTGCTTCGAATATCCTGATCGAGTATTAAGCGAGCTCAAGCAAATATGAAACAGGATAAGCGTTGTAATTGGTTCACTATTATGTCAAATGATTCGAAACTTCAACAAGACCTGGATACAAATTTTGGATAGCCAGTGTACAGTCGGCGGCAAAAGTCCTGTCGCCTCATTTGCTTCACCGAGGCACGCGATGTTCACAGACTCGTGATTATTAGGTGTAGAAAATGTACTTATTTCTCGAGTCCATGAACGTTGCGTGTCTCAGTGAAGCAGGTGAGGCGACAGGACTTTTGCCGCCGACTGTACAGTACATGTTAATATACATATGTTAAAAATATCTTCCCTCAAGACAAGAAAGATCATCACAAAGGTGTAGGTAATGGGAACAAAACATTAAGGACCCTGTGTGTCATCTTGTATGAAAATTGGAGGCTTCTCATTTCTCCTGACCATGTCACGAAACAAACTCGTATGAAAATTGGAGGCTTCTGATTCCTCCTGACCATGCCACGAAACAAACTCGTATGAAAATTGGAGGCTTCTGATTCCTCCTGACCATGCCACGAAACAAACTCGTATGAAAATTGGAGGCTTCTGATTCCTCCTGACCATGCCACGAAACAAGCTCGTATATGTAGGTGTGTGTGTTTCGTGACAATAACTGAAGGATTCGTTTACCTCCAATTTTCTGACTACAACACAGGGTCCCTTAATGTTGCCGCCGGAAGTGGTTCAAGGGAAATGAAAAATTGGAATCTGCAACCCTGTCTTCATACATAATAATTATAATCGATAATATAATCGTACATATTAATATACATATCTTAAAATATCTGCGCTTAGACAAGAAAGATCATAAAAGTTTATTTAAAATAAAAGATTGCCGTAAGTTGTTCAAGGGAAATGAAAAATTGGAATCCGTGACCATGTCTTCATACGTAAAATTAAAATTGATAATTGTACTTAAATTATAAATATGCATATACTGACATATCCACTGCATAGGTCTTGTATAATACGTTCATAGTTACATGTAGGAAGTCCCAGGAACACGTACAGCCACAGTCAAATAACCATCGATACATTCCTTCCATGTTGCAAATAAATCTGTATCATATCAAAATATAATCATACAACAACACCTTACGTCAACTCAACCCCCTCAATTATTATTATTATTATGAGGTGCTGCAAAATTATACACGTGTTGTTCTTTATTACCAAGATATTTACTACGATGGAAGGAAAGTGTTGGTGGATATTTGATTGTGGCTGTACAAAGCTTGAAGGGATACCATAACTTATATTTAGGGTCGATTCCACAGTGGTATTGGTTTGTTAGCTTCCCAACCAACCACATTTGTAAGACTTCATTATTTTAGGGTTGATTCCACAGTGGTATTGGTTTGTTAGCTTCCCAACCAACCACATTTGTATGACTTCATTATCTTAGGGTCGATTCCACTGTGGTATTGGTTTGTTAGCTTCCCAACCAACCACATTTGTAAGGCTTCATTATTTTAGGACGTTTCCACAGTGGTATTGGTTTGTTAGCTTCCCAACCAACCACATTTGTAAAACTTCACTATTTTAGGGTCGATTCCACAGTGGCATTTGCTTGTTAGCTTCCCAACCAAACACATGTAAGGCTTCATTATTTTCCAAAAAGCTCCACATTCACAAAATCTATCCAACAGTTAGATAATGATGATCACTGTATAGTTTACTCACCAAATTCATTAAATAATTCACTCATAAATAATTTTCATGGCTAAGATTCTTTCGTTTGCGTGCTTGCAAACCACTACCAACCACTGTGGAATGGACTCGTAGTGTATTCAAAGCAAAATGTGTTTATGACAAGGATGATCTTATTCTCAATGGGTAGAAAGTTACAAATACTACATATAACGACCGTAGAAAGTAAATGGACAAACAAGGAGAGTGTATAATTTACAGTGTCACATTTCACATTCACCCTTCATATAATACAACTTAGCAGCCATTGCATATTGAATAAACCTTCATAGATTATTTCTTATCAAGTATATATATGCGACATGACACCCATAGTACCATTTTCCTCTGATATCTAAATACTCTAATATTTGTACAGTATTTACAGTTATACTCGTATATCGTGACGTTTTCAGTGTTGATTAATTATGTTTGTCCGAGATGAACAACGTATAGTTTGTGTTTGTACAGCCACAATCAAATATCCACCAACACTTTCCTTCCATCATAGTAAATATCTTGGGAATAAAGAACAACACGTGTATGATTTTGCAGCACCTCATAATAATAATTGAGGGGGTTGAGTTGACGTAAGGTGTTGTTGTATGATTATATTTTGAAAAGATACTGATATATTTGCACCATGGTAGGAAAGTGTCGGTGGTTATTTGATTGTGGCTGTACAGTCGGCGGCAAAACTCCTGTCGCCTCACTTGCTTCACCGATCGAGGCACGCGATGTTCATAGACTCGAGATTATTAAGTGTAGAAAACGTGCGTATTTCTCGAGTCCATGAACACTGCATGTCTCGGTGAAGCAGGTGAGGCGACAGGACTTTTGCCGCCGACTGTACATAAATGCTAAATATATCTTGAATATTATTCACCTATACATCTCCAAGATATCTTTATTATCATATCGTACAGAGTGGCTGATGAGAGAGAGAACGGTTTTACCCAATTGTACCAGTGTATTAACAACAAACACATTTTTTTTAGTAGACGGATTGGGATTTGATAGCAAGAGAAGGAAACCCTTGCTGAGATAACTAAACCAGTGTGTTATCATCCGGAAAATGACCCTGACGAGGGATATTCCAGCAATTGAAATGATAAACATTTAACAGTATTGACAACAGAGCTTTTCCTAGCACATAATTATAATATCGTCTGGCGCTTTGATGAATGTGTGAAGATCAGATATCTATCTTTACTACTGCTTACAGGGGCAATGGGTTTGGCTTATCCGTCCCTATCCCCGCATGGCACAAACCTCACAAGACCTACTGGTTTGGTTGGTTATCACTGACCAATACACTACGGAGACACCCTGCATATGGAGAAATTGTAATAATTATATAAGCAATGAGAGGGAGGGAATTTTTCCTTCCTTAGAGAAACATCTTTCCAGATTTTCAGAAAAAGTGCAAGTTGTCAGCCGTTTATATGGGGTTACACATAATTCAGTTAACACACGAATGACAAATGGCACATTGATTAGACATTGGTCACTTGTATAACACTTTACTAAATGTGATCAGATGAATATATGCATCACAAAAATGACACATGCACGATTGCCACTCACTGCAGGCATAGATAAAACAGACGACACATACATACATGACATACTAGAGGTCCAGAGTTCAGGGTGGTACAGTTATAGCTACTCTTATTCGTAGTCTTGAGCTTGTGTGAAGGGGTTGCGTTCTCCTATGACTTTATTAGCTGGAAATTGTCACGGTTGTACTTCCACAATCAAATGTCCACCGACACTTTCCTTCCATCCTCGTAAATACCTTGGTAATAAAGAACAACACGTGTATGATTTTGCAGCACCTCATAATAATAATAATTGAGGGGGTTGAGTTGACGTAAGATTATAGTTTGATATGATACTGATTTATTTGCACGATGGAAGGAAAGTGTCGGTGGTTATTTGATTGTGGCTGCATGTACTTGCCTACTGTCCCTTCGAAGTTTGTAGGCATAAATATACCAACGCAAAATATTACAGGATGAAAGACCTATAGTATACCACTGCGTCTATTTAACTGGATACTATACTTTTGGTACAGTGAAGAGCCTTGATTCCTCCAAAGTATGCCAGGAAACACGACCAGATGAAAATAATAATAATAATAATAATAATAATAATAACAACGGTATCCTCCTGTTGCCTGAAATAGTTCTTACAACGGTGGTGGTGATCATTTGTTAAGTGCGATATAAATCTTTGATATTATATTTGAAAGAAGTTTTATTTTTGCCATCGATCACTACGGCATATTAATCTGTTTCTTGTAATCATTGATATTTTTGTTTCAACTCAACGCTCGCTCTTTGCTTTTTTTTTCAGACAGATAATTTTACTTTGAGGTCAAATTCGCTCACTTTTCTCGTTATTGCAGTAGGTGCTAGATATGTATAGGTGTGTACAATGAAAGTGTACAATAATATTAATTACGACAGCTCCATAATGAAAAGCTTCGTATTTTCCTGAATATATCTTTCGTAATATATAGTAAGAATGTAGCGGGAATAATATTTGACATGTTATTTTCTGTTGTCCCTTATTAGCGTGAAATAAATAACGCTGTGTACTTGTGTATTAATGGGTAATTGTCATACTGTTAACAAAGTGTTCAAATTATCAAATCCTATGTAAGAATCACACAATATGTTAGATGTGGTTAGTTACGAAATCATGGAGGGTACAGTCGCAATCCAAAATTTGTATCCAGGTCTTGTTGAAGTTTCGAATCATTTGACATACTAGTGAACCAATTACAACGCTTATCCTGTTTCATATTTGTATCCAGGTCTTGTTGAAGTTTCGAATCATTTGACATACTAATAAACCAATTACAACGCTTATCCTGTTTCATATTTGCTTGAGCTCGCATAATACTCGATCAGGCTATTCGAAGCAAAGCCTGAATACATATTTTGGATTGCGAGTGTATAGTCACGAGCACTAGTAAGTATACATACAGCTTTGGTTGAAACTTTGAGCAGTCCAATTCACCAACGAACTAATTCCAATGGATATCTTATTGTGCATTTATTTACTGTCTCTATAGGTATTCGAAGCACATCTGAATATTTATCAGTGCTCGTGACTGTAACTCAACACTCAATGCAGTCTATCCAGTCGCACATATAATATTAGGATCTCAAAACATATTGGGTAATAGTATTTAAGAGGGTGCGGGCTTGGGGTGGGTAGAAAGCCTGTCCCCTATTATCGCACCCCCCTAACCACCCCCCACCCCCCACCCCCCAAGCCTGTTCCCCTACTCCCGCACACCCCAAAACACCCCCAAGCCTGTCCCCTACTCCCACACACCCCTAAACCCCCCCCCCCTCCCAAGCATGTCCCCCTATTCCCGCACCCCCTTAAGGTGGTAATTCTTTTTTTGTACATTGGAGTGCCTTGATTCCTCCAAAATATGCCAGGAAACAGGATCAGAAGAGCAAAAGTTATGGTGTTATGTTGCTTGGAATAGTTTGGAGGATTCAGCTGCTCCAGATTCACCAACACAAGATTTCCCCATTAACTTTATCTGCGACAAAAACAAACAATCTTTCTTCATTGCTCAGTTCCCATTATTTTGCAATACGAATATATATAGCGACGGAGATTGTATTCGTCCAAGATAAAGTTTAAGGGGGAAGTTTTGTGTTGGTAAATCTGGAGCAACTGAATCCTCCAAACTATTCCAAGCAACAGAACAAACACTATTATTTATTTTTGCTCTTCTGGTCCTGTTGTTTCCTGGCATACTTTGGAGGAATCAAGGCACTCCGATGTACCAAAAATGAATTACCACTTTAAGGGGGTGCGGGAGTAGGGGGCAGGCTTTGGGGGGATTTGGGTGGTGCGGAATATGGGGACAGGCATGGGGTGGGTAGAAAGCCTGTCCCCTATTCCCGCACCTCCCCTAACCCCCCCCCCCCAAGCCTGTCCCCCTACTCCTGCACCCCTCCAAACCCCCCCAAGCCTGTCCCCCTACTCCTACACCCCCCAAACCCCCCCAAGCCTGTTCCCCTACTCCTGCACCCCCCCAAGTGTCCCTTACTCCCGCACCCCCCTAACCCTGTCCCTTACTCCCGCACCCCCCTAACCCCCCCCAAGCCTGTCTCCCTATTCCCGCACCCCCTTAATACTACCACCCATTATGTTCCCTGTATGATGAGCTAAGTCTATTATAATATACATGAAAATCGCCATGACCAGACCCTATCATAATTTTGTGGCTGCATAAAAAACCCGTCTTGAATTACGACTCAGAATATTATGAACATCTTAAGCTTTACATGACTATACTTAATCCTTATATATATATATTGCCATTGTTATAGGGATCAATTATATTATACTGTATACACACACACACGTAACCCAGTCATATACTGTATGGAGAGAACACACACACACACACACACACGTAACATAGAGAGAACACTATATTCGAAGGTCATCTCCCATATGGTACACACAACAAGAAAATTATCGTTACACCTTCTGCGCCGCGATACATGTAGCCTTATCACATTGGTATCCCTGCGTATGTACAGTCGCAATCCAAAATATGCATCCAGGTCTTGTTGAAGTTTCGAATCAGTTGACATACTAGTGAAACAATGACAACGCTTATCCTGTTTCATATTTGCTTGAGCTCGCTAAATTAATACTCAATCAGGCCATTCGAAGCAAGCCTGGATACATATTTTGGATTGCGAGTGTATGTATGTTGCCGCCGCAGCTGTTATTAAAAACTTTCATTCTTGGTGTCATTTTGTATGGCGCAGAAGGTGTAACGATAGTGTTTTTGTTGTGTGTACACTCGCATTCCAAAATATATATCCAGGCTTGCTTCGAATAGCCTGATATAGTATTAAGCAAGCTCAAGCGAATATGAAACAGGATAAGCGTTGTAATTGGTTCACTAGTATGTCAAATGATTCGAAACTTCAACAAGACCTGGATACAAATTTTGGATTGCGAGTGTACAGCCACAATCAAATATCCACCGACACTTTCCTTTCATTGTAGTAAATATCTTGGTAATAAAGAACAACACGTGTATGATTTTGCAGCACCTCATAATAATAATAATAATTGAGGGGGTTGAGTTGACGTAAGGTGTTGTTGTATGATTTATTTGTACCATGGAAGGAAGGTGTCGGTGGTTATTTGATTGTGGCTGTACCTTAGTAAGACCTTTGAATTGCTCTCACGTAATGATTCCTCCAAACAACATTGCAGACATTTCAACACAAGTCCCACATAGGATATAGTACTGCCTGCATGTGGTCAAGTGGGGACAGTGTACAGTCGGCGACAAAAGTCCTGTACACGCCTCACTTGCTTCACCGAGGCACTCGATGTTCATAGACTCGAGATTATTAAGTGTAGAAAACGTACAGTTGCCAGCACTTATAACTGGTACATGTAAGGAGAATTGACAATGCTGACTGTACCAGATAGAAGTGCTGGCAACTGTACGTATTTTTCTCGAGTCCATGAATACTACGTGTCTCGGTGAAGCAAGTGAGGCGACAGGACTTCTGCCGCCGACTATACTCTTATACGTGTGTTGGGACGCCCCTTTGGTCCCGGACACTCCATTTCATTATCAATATATCACGAATACGATGAGACGAATATTGTTTGTTTGTTTGTTTGTTTGTTTCCCGGAATAGTTTGGAGGAATCACCAATAAAAAAGAGGTTCTCTCCTTTAAGGGGGTGCGGGAATAAGGGGACAGGCTTGGGGGGGTTTAGGGGGGATCGGGAGTAGGGGACAGGCTTGGGGGGGGTTTAGGGGGGGTGCGGGAGTAGGGGACAGGCTTGGAGGAGTTTTGGGGGGTGCGGGGAGTAGGGGGACAGGCTTGGGGGAGTTTTGGGGGGTGCGGGAGTAGGGGGACAGGCTTGAGGGAGTGTTTTAGGTTGTGCGGGAGTAGGAGACAGGCTTGGGGGAGTTTTGGGGGGTGCTGGAGTAAGGGGATAGGCTTTGGGGGAGTTTTGGTGTGTGTTTCCTGGCATGGTGTGGAGGTATCAAGGCATGTCAATGTACAGCCGACAGCATAAATTCGCGTCCATCTTATGTACACTCGTGATACATAATTTCTGAACCAGAGTGTGAGGAGCAGAAAGCTTCGAATCGCCTGGTATTATTCATTTCCCCACCCAGTACACATATAGAGGCTGAGTTCGAATGCAGGGTAGCCTATGTTTTGTGCCTGCCGTTCGTCTCTGGTCAGAAATTACGTCTCACGAGTGTACCTGATAATACTAATAATAATGACCAGATAGTTGCATTCTGAACCAGTTTCTATCCTAAAAACATGTGTAATTTACCATATATGAAGTGTATCTGTCATCTGTGCATTCAAATTGGGTTACAACATCAATATAGCCCATACATACGTAGGTGGAAATGAAGTGAACTTATGCTGCCGACTGTACCAATATACTATTACCCTATTAAAGCTAGATTCTCTTGTTGTTAAATTGTGGAAGGCTACTGATTCCTCCTAACTGTACCAGATAACAGATCCCCTCAATGGTACAGCCACAATCAAATATCCACCGACACTTTCCTTCCATAGTGCATATAATCAGTATATTATCAAAATATAATCATACAACACCTTACTTCAACTCAACCCTCTCAATTATATTATTATTATGAGGTGCTGCAAAACATACATGTGTTGTTGTTTATTACCAAGATATTTACTACGATGGAAGGAAAGTGTTGTGGCTGTACACTCGCAATCCAAAATTTGTATCCAGGTCTTGTTGAAGTTTCGAATCATTTGACATACTAGTGAACCAATTACAACGCTTATCCTGTTTCATATTTGCTTGAGCTCGCTTAAATACTCGATCAGGATATTCGAAGCAAAGCCTGGATACATATTTATGGATTGCGAATGTACAAATATGGGATCTGTTTCGTGACATAGTTAGGAGGAAATAAGAGACCTTCCAAATTTACCAATAAAAGAATGTGCTGGGTCAGACAAGGTCACGACAACAACAACAATAACAATAACAACATCAGCACGTGACCTGGCTTCATCTTAACCCTTAGCCTGACCTTTCCCAGTCGTACACACTGACCTTTGACATTTTATGCCTGACTTTAATGCACCCCTCATGGCCATGACCTAGCTCTCTCTCTCTCTCTCTCTCTCTCTCTCTCTCTCTTCTCTCTCTCTCTCTCTCTCTCTCTCCTCTGTCTGTCTGTCTGTCTGTCTGTCTGTCTGTCTGTCTGTCTGTCTGTCTGTCTGTCTCTCTCTCTCTCTCTCTCTCTCTCTCTCTCTCTCTCTCTCTCTCTCTCTCTCTCTCTCTCTCCTCTCTCTCTCTCTCTCTCTCTCTGTCTGTCTGTCTGTCTGTCTGTCTGTCTGTCTGTCTGTCTGTCTGTCTGTCTGTCTGTCTGTCTGTCTGTCTGTCTGTCTGTCTGTCTGTCTGTCTGTCTGTGTGTGTGTGTGTGTGTGTGTGTGTGTGTGTGTGTGTGTGTGTGTGTGTGTGTGTGTGTGTGTCTCTCTCTCTCTCTGGTTGTGTTGAGGTTAATGAGGTCTTGGATTGACTTAAGAGTGTTTATATATTAGTTTTAACAAGTTAGGTTTATTGCCATCGTTATAGGGGATCAATTATATTATACTATAGGTACCAAATGTATGACTACGGAGCCTCCAAATCCATTATTGAGGAACACACACACACACACACACACACACACACACAACACACACACACACACACACACACACACACACACACACACACTCTATTCGAAGATCATCTCCATATGGTACAATGGTCAACGATATCTATATGTGTGTGTGTGTGTGTGTAATATTATCAATTATTACTATTGCTACATTATTACAAATATTACTGTATTATTGAAATTATTACTATAGCTACATACAACGCTAACTTAGACCCCTGTGATCATGTATGTAAACTGGAGGCTTCTGATTCCTTCTGACTATGCCACGAAACACACTTCTTCCATATAGGTGTCTGTGTGTGTGTGTCGTGGTAATATTTGAAGGACTCGGTTACCTCCAATTTTCTGACTACATCACACACAGGGTCCCTTAAGGTGGTATAATTCTTTTTTGTTACATTGGAGTGCCTTGATTCCTCCAAAGTATATGCCAGGAAACAGGACCAGAAGAGCGAAAATAATGGTTTTTGTTCTGTTGTTGCTTGGAATAGTTTGGAGAATTCAGTTGCTCCAGACTTACCACCCGCCTAATCTTAATTATGTCGAACTGAACCGAATCGAACTTGACTGAATTGAACTTGACCGAATTGAACCTGACCGATTGAACTTGACCGGATTGAACTTGACCGGATTGAACTTGACCGGATTGAACTTGACCGGATTGAACTTGACCGGATTGAACTTGACCGGATTGAACTTGACCGGATTGAACTTGGACCTCGAGCTAATCCGACCCTAACCCTACCCTACACTACACTACCCTACCCTACACTACCCAACCCTACCCTTCCCTTCCTTCCCTTCCCTTCCCTTCCCTACCCCTACCCTACCCCTACCCTACCCTACCCTACCCTTCCCTTCCCTTCCCTACCCTACCCTACCCTACCCAACCCTTCCCTTCCCTTCCCTACCCTTCCCTCCCTTCCCTACCCTACCCTACCCTACCCTACCCAAACCCTACCCTACCCTCCCTTCCCATCCAACCTACCCTACCCAACCCTACCCAACCCTACACAACACTACACTACACTACCCTACCCAACACTACACTACACAACCCTACCCTACCCCTTCCCTTCCCTTCCCTACCCTACCCTACCACCTCCCTTCCCTACCCTACCCTACCCTTCCCTACCCTACCCTACCCAACACTACCCTACCCAACACTACCCTACCCAACACTACCCTACACTACCCTACACTACCCCTACCCAACCCTACCCTACCCAACCCTACCCTACACTACACTACCCTACCCAACCCTACCCCTACCCAACCCCAACCCAACCCTACCCTACCCCAACCCAACCCAACCCTACCCAACCACCCACCCTACCCTACCCTACCTACCCTACCCCTACCCTACCCTACCCTACCCCTACCCTACCCTACCTACCCTACCCTACCCACCCACATCAACACTACCCAACCCACATCAACACTACCCAACCCACATCAACCCTACCCAACCCACATCAACCCTACCCAACCCACATCAACCCTACCCAACCCACATCAACCCTACCCAACCCACATCAACCCTACCCAACCCAACCCACATCAACCCAACCCACATCAACCCAACCCTACCCAACCCACATCAACCCTACCCAACCCACATCAACCCTACCCAACCCACATCAACCTACCCAACCCACATCAACCCTACCCAACCCAACCCACACCAACCCTACCCAACCCACATCAACCCTACCCAACCCACATCAACCCTACCCAACCCACATCAACCCCACCCAACCCACATCAACCCAACCCAACCCACATTAACCCAACCCAACCCACATCAACCCAACCCAACAAAACCCAAACCAACCCTACCTATACAATTTAATGTTACCCATCCAACATCAAGCATAATAATACTGTTGAAAAAATATAACCAATCATCCCAAAACCCATTCTAATCTTTACTCACTATTTCCTTTCAATAGCCTATAAGTTTAACTGGATGAATTGTGGCGAGTTGAGTGAGGGAAAATATATATAGATACAAACTCTATTAGAAAACAAAAAAAATTGAACAGATGTTTCCCATAAAACCATTCTTGTTAAAAGATACATTTTTCCAAAGTCTGTTTTACTAGACATTACGAAAAACTCGACGTATGTAAAAAGAAACCAAATCTGTATTCTGGACCTTTGAAAAGCTACTAGGGTTCAATTGAGACTAGAATTATTTGAGATAAGTATAGTACAACAATAATTAACGCATTGAAAAAGATAAATTACGAAAAACTTGACAAAAGAAACCAAACCTGTTTTCTGGACCTTGATGAGTTTGAAAAGTTACTAAGGTTCAATTTAGACTGTAGAATTATTTGAGATAATTCTTATAGTACAATAATAATTAACGCATTGAAAAAGATAAATTGCATTGCACGGACAATTTTCGATCACCCAGATTATGATGATCAGCTTGTGAATAATATATAGGAAATGTGAAGCAGTGTAAATAGAATGTAACAACAGAATATATATGTGAAATGAAACCAAGGAAACGAAAAGGCACCAATACTCAAACTGTTTATCTCTCAACTCGTGAAGAATAAACATCACGAGTTGTAACGTTATAAGCGGCTTGAACATCTGTTTTTTTTTTTTTTATATATATATATCAAGAGACGTATATATTTATTTGAACATCTGTTGTTGTTTTTCAAGAGACGTATTTATTTTTTAAAGATGTAAAGAACCACACCGAATACGTTCTGAAGAGATAGAAAAGTGAAAGGAACAAGTCAACAACATTGATCATGAAAACTTGACAACTCTATATAGATGATAATAAGATATACATCCACACACACACACAAAGAAAGATGACATGGTTATATAGTGGGTAAAAATATTCTATACACCCATGCATACAGTCTAGTGTTATAAGAAACGAAGAAATAAAATAAACAGAAAATATAGATTGATTGAAAAAGGTGGTGTTGTATAGTAGTAATATAATAAAAGATACTGTACATTAAGTTAGTGTGAAAGAAGAAAAAACGTAGACGGAAAGGAAATAGATAATTATTAAAGAGTGAGAGAGAGAGAGAGAGGTGTAATATTATTGTCTGTGTATTAAGGCCATTGGTACATAGTAATCATAGGTACCATTGTGGAACTATCGCCGTGTGGGGTGGTGGATGCCAGTGGTGGAGGAGGAGGAGGAGGAGGTGGTATACGTAGGTGTGGAGGAGGCATAGTGGAGGTGGTGGTGGAGGAATGTCTTTTGGACGGTGGTGGTGGTGGTGGTGGTGGAGGGTGTTGGACAGGAGGAGGAGGTGGTGGGGGAAGAGTAGGAATAGGAAGGGGGAATAATCGTCACCACCAATACCACCACCATCACCATCACCACCATCACTACAACCACCACCATCATCACCAACAACAACAACACCCACCACTCTCAGCTTCCCCAACCACCACCAGTACTACCACCACCAACAGCAACAGCACCACCAATAGTAGTAATAATAATGATGGTTGTGGTGGTGGTGGTGTAAGGAGAGGGTTGGGTACACTGTGTCCTGCTCACGTCTGTCATCTGGCTGTCATGTGTCGGTGTCTGAGGATACTCGAGTCTTGCTGTCAGGTATGCATCGTAGAAGTTGTTCACACATTGATTATAAATACATACATACATAGATAGACAGACATATTAATTAAGCATTCTTTACACACACACACACACACACACACACACACACACACACACACAGTTAGTTAGGAGGATTCAGTAACCTTCCTATATATATATAATTTCCCAACAAGAGCATCTGCCATATATAATCGTAGTTCATGTGTGTGGTAAATCTGGAGCAACTGATTCCCCCCAAACTATTTCAAGCAACAGCCCACCATCCATTATACAACTGGTGCTGTTTCCTGACATACTTTGGAGGAATCAAGGTGCTTTAATAACAGCACCGTTATTATTATTATTATTATTATTATTTATTTATTTATTTATATTTTTTTATTTAATTTTTATTTTTCGTTAGTGTAACAATTTTGCGAACATTAAATTAAGGGACCCTGTGGTGATGTCGTCAGAAAATTGGAGATACAGTAAATGAGTCCTTCAAATATTGTCACGAAACACACACACACCTACACACACATCTAAATGGAAGGAGCTTGTTTCGTGGAATAGTCAGAGGAATCAGAAGCCTCCAAACTAATACATGATCAATGAGTTAGTAAGGATTTATTTATTTATAGAGAGAGAGAGAGAGAGAGAGAGAGAGAGAGAGAGAGAGAGAGAGAGGTCATCATTTATCTGTTGTGACCAAATTGGAGGGCTTCTCATTCCTCCAAACTAGGATGCAAAACAGATCCCAGTACTCGTGTGTGTAATATATATATATATATATATATATATATATATATATATATATATATATATATATATATATATATATATATATATATATATATATATATATATATATATATATATATATATATATATATATATATATTATTTACACTGAGGCTAGGTATGGGAATTGGAGGCTTCTGATCCCTCCTGACTACCTAGGTCCTATGCCATGAAACAAGAGACTTAACTCCATCCATAACTGTGCATGGTGTTTCGTGGCATTATTTGAAGGACTCGCATAAAGTATCTGCAATATTTGTCGTGGCATTTTTTGAAGGAACTATTTACGTGGCATTTTTTGAAGGATTTTTTTTTCGTGGCATTATTGAATGAACTTTTTCTTGCATTTTTTGAAGGATTTTTTTTCTTGGCATTTTTTGAAGGATTTTATTTCTTGGCATTATTTGAAGGACTCTCATACAGAACCTTCAATTTATTTTTTACTACATCACAGGGTTTCTTAATTAATGTTAGTATTCCATATTGTTTTCTATAGGGGGTGAGGATGGAAGGAGTGTGTGTTGTTCCCCAAACGTCATCTCCTGTAGTCAAAATATTCTACCTTACATTGATTTTCTTATTGTTTATATTGATAATGATTATGTTGTTTGTATATATTTATCTTTTTCACGGCACTACACTGGGTCCAATTTACAGATTCTACACCACCCTTTTTACATTTACACTCCAGTATGTACAGTACATACAGCCACAATCAAATACCCACCGACACTTTCCTTCCATCGTATAAATAAATCAGTATCATATCAAAATATAATCATACAACAACACCTTACGTCAACTCAACCCCCTCAATTATTATTATGAGGTGCTGCAAAATTATACACGTGTTGTTCTTTATTACCAAGATATTTACTACGATCGAAGGAAAGTGTTGGTTATTATTATCATTATTATTATTATTATTATTATTTATTATGAGGTGCTGCAAAATCATACACGTGTTGTTCTTTATTACCAAGATATTTACTATGATGGAAGGAAAGTGTTGGTTATTATTATTATTATTATTATTATTATTATTATTATCATTATTATTATAATTATTATTATGAGGTGCTGCTGCAAAATCATACACGTGTTGTTCTTTATTACCAAGATATTTACTATGATGGAAGGAAAGTGTTGGTTATTATTATTATTATGAGGTGCTGCAAAATCATACACGTGTTGTTCTTTATTACCAAGATATTTACTACGATGGAAGGAAAGTGTCGGTGGATATTTGATTGTGGCTGTACACTCGCAATCCAAAATATGTATCCAGGCTTTGCTTCGAATAGCCTGATCGAGAATTTAGCGAGCTCTATCCAATATGAAACAGGATAAGCGTTGTAATTGGTTCACAAGTATGTCAAATGATTCGAAAATTCAACATGACCTGGATACAAAGTTTGGATTGCGAGTGTACATGTCTGATGGATGCTCTTTTTGTTTTAATGTTATTCTTGTTTTAGGTACAGCACACACACACCCCAATGTTTGTGTTCCAGTACTATTAAAATCGGGGTTATTCACATAGGTTTACAGTGAACAAGTTTCAAAAAGGGTTGAGTCGCCTCCATATGACCCAAAAAGGACCCATTCAAGTCTGCAATTAATTTTATTTATGTAAAATTAATAGTTTGCAATTGGTAGATTTTTTTCCACATCATTTGTAAGAAATGTCAAAATGATAGTCAAGATGTGTCACAGCTTATTGTGTCATTAATATTTCAGTTGAGAAAGTAAGGGGATGGTGCATTAGAAGAAGAAGGGATGTACAGCCACAATCAAATAACCACCAAAACTTCCCTTCCATGGTACAAATAAATCAGTATCATATCAAAATATAATCATACAACAACACCTTACGTCAGCTCAACCCTCTCAATTATTATTATTATGAGGTACTGCTAAATCATACACGTGTTGTTCTTTATTACCAAGATATTTACTACGATAGAAGGAAGTGTTGGTTGTTGTTGTTGTTATTATTATTTTTATTATTATTATTATTATTATTATTATTATGAGGTGCTGCAAAGTCATACTCATGTTGTTCTTTATTACTAAGATGGAAGGAAAGTGTGGATGAACATTTGATTGTGGCTGTACACACCTATGTATATCCGCCTTTTTCTCTTATTTTCAATAATTTTAGCGTCAACCTTTTAAGATAAGGTGAACTTGCAATCCCTACCAATAAGGAAATACTCTCGCTGTATACTTTGTCACCCCCGAGGGACTGCAACTACAGGCGAAAGTGTAAATAAACTCCACAATGTCTCTACTTATATATTAAAAAAAAAAAAAATTATACAGTATATCCTCGATATAAGATAATTAGATTTATAGCACTATCCCTTTTAACACAGGCTCAATAAATTGTTTAGTCTGTATGGTAATGAATAACACAAGCCTGGAAAACATTGGGTTGTCTTCAATGAGAGACTGAGCAGTGGAAAAAAGAAAAGAGCCTCCGGTTGCAGTACACCTCACGTGTATTTTTAATCCATGTGGGCAGATCTCGTTAAATCCACTAGAAAGTGACCAGATCCTACAACAATCTTTATTCTAGTCCTGTGGAGGATGGCTAATATTCACAAGGAATAAAGTCAGCCCCCCCTGGGCAGGGGAGACTGAGTGTAAATTGAAGTACTAAGTAATGAATAACACAAGCCTGGGAAAAAAAACATTGGGTGGTGTTCAATGATAGACTGAGTGTTATATGTAGTGGTGGATACAAGTATAATATTCATTGTATATACGGAGGGTATACCATACAGTACAGCCACAATCAAATATCCACCGACACTTTCCTTCCATCGTAGTAAATATCTTGGTAATAAGAACAACACACTTATAATTTTACGGTACCTCATAATAATAATAATAATTGAGGGAGTTGAGTTGACATAAGATGTTGTTGTATGATAATATTTTGATATAATACTGATTTATTTGTACCATGGAAGGAAGGTGTTGGTGGATGTTTGATTGTGGCTGTACTTGGATATCATAGTGAACCCCATCGTTTGAAGAAGGTTATAAAAATACTCATATTGTATAAGCATAAGTATATATTATAGAAATGTATAGATTTACGTCATTAATTAACCTCGAGCCATTCTTGTACACGTATGGAAGGTTTTATCATATCGTAACTAACTAACTAACTAACTAACTAATACACTTTACGGTCACAGTCATTCAGAGAACTGTGTATATGAGAAGCCCAATCAGAATGTCAAACTTACACTGCATCTTGAGAAACCGGAGTCTATGTACAGCCACAATCAAATAACCACCGACACTTTCCTTCCATCGTACAAATAAATCAGTATCATATCAAACTATAATCATACAACAACACCTTACGTCAACTCAACCCCCTCAGTTATTATTATGAGGTGCTGCAAAATCATACACGTGTTGTTCTTTATTACCAAGATATTTACTACGATGGAAGGAAGTGTCAGTGGATATTTGATTGTGGCTGTACAGTTAAACAAGCAGAAAGTGCAAGTAAAATATGAGTATATAATTATGTCCACATCTGGCTACCACACTCACAATTTCATTCAGTCATGTTCCACTTTACATTGGCTCTGAAGTCCTAGTTATTCATTGATAAAAATACCACGGTTTACTACAAAGAACTGAAAGATATTGCCATATACACTTTTATATATTTTTCTTGCACTTTCTACTTGCTCAACTGTACAGCCACAATCAAATATCCACCGACACTTTCCTTCCATCGTAGTAAATATCTTGGTAATAAAGAACAACACGTGTATGATTTTGCAGCTCCTCATAATAATAATAATTGTGGGGGTTGAGTTGACGTAAGGTGTTGTTGTAAGATTGTAGTTTGATATGATACTGATTTATTTGCGCCATGGAAGGAAAGTGTTGGTGGTTATTTGATTGTGGCTGTACACTCGAGGTCAGAAATTGTGCCCTCTGATCCCTTGGCACGATGAATCGCAAGTAGCCGAGCTTTGATTCGAACAACTGTGTGTTGTAGGGAGACGCACAGTTGTTCGAATCTTCAAAGCTAGGCTGTTTGCGATTCATGTACAGTCACTCATAAAAATTAAGACCCCCCCCCCCCCCCATGCCAGTCACCTTCTTATACGTGTGACATCGGTTCTGGCAACAGTGTACGTGACGTCAGTTATTATTATGAGGTGCTGCAAAATCATACACGTGTTGTTCTTTATTACCAAGATATTAACTACGATGGAAGAAAAGTGTTGGTTATTATTATTATTAATATTATTATATATTATTATTATTATGAGGTGCTGCAAAATCATACACGTGTTGATCTTTATTACCAAGATATTTACCACGATGGAAGGAAAGTGTTGGTGGATATTTGTTTGTGGCTGTACATTGCCTTTACATCACTCCAGTTTAGTCCATTATTATTTCCACATATCATTTCAAACACACTTATACACTTTTCATACACCAAAACCTGTTGTTAACCTTTACACCACTCGAGTTTAGTTCATTATTTCCACATACACATACAATTTCAAACCTCTCTCTCTCATACATTATTTACACACATCATCTCAAACTTTTCTCATACATTATTTACACATATCTAAAACCTTTCTCTCATACATTACTTACACACATCATCTCAATCTCTCTCTCATACATTATTTACACACATCATCTCCTCGCCTCTCTATCACCTTTTTCTGGCGCTATATGACCTTGCTGTTGCGGCGCCTATAATATCAATCAATCAATCAATCAATCAGTCCTTGGATACAGGGAACTAATAAGTATACAAGTCATACCATCTCCAACACACACACACACACACACACACACACACACACACATACATATAATAAACGGTTTATTTAGGGATGGCAGCCCGAAAGCTGAAAATACACATATTACAATATAATTAATTAATATGAAAGTGTAGGATGAACTATGAATACCTTATTCATAGTTCATCCTACACTTTCATATTAATTAATTATATTGTAATATGTGTATTTTCAGCTTTCGGGCTGCCATCCCCTAAATAACCGTTTATTATTATTATTATTATTATTATTATTATTATTTATTATTACACACACACACACTGTATACTCACACCAAAACTTGTTACGGATTTCAGTATTTATTTCCTGTGATGTCTGACTATGGCAGGCTAAATTTTTCCTTGTACTGTACTGCATTAGTGATGTGGGTAATACTTTAATGAGGGTTTTGGCTCCCCTTCGGCCCCAGCCACTAGCTTTTAGTTCTTCAAGTGTCGCCCCCTCTTTTCTTTCTATTTCCTTCCTGCTTGCTGTCTCACCTCTTTATCACCATTTTCTCTGGCACTATATGACCTCGCTGTTGCGGTGCCTAATATCAATCAATCAATGCTGTCCTGTCATGTCTTTCTTGGGGTGGTAGGTATTATTAAACGAGGAAAATGTTAATAGGTATTGAGCGACTAAGGGGTGATAATCTCGTTGGTACATAACAATTGGAAGGCTACTGTTGATTCCTCCACACTATACCAGGAAACAGAACATCCCCTATATATTAGTACCATTGAAGGTGTGTCTGTTTCGTGGCTGGGATGGTGTTACGTGTGTGTGTTGTGTGTGTGTGTGTGTGTGTGTGTGTGTTATAGTTTGGAGGGATCACAAACCTTCCAATTCACCAACAAGAGATTCTCACCTTAAGGGACCCTGTGATGTAGTCAGAAAATTGGAGGTAAATGAGTCCTTTAAGGGGGTGCGGGAGTAGGGGACAGGCTTGGCGCGGGGGGGGGGGGGGGGGTGCGGGAGTAGGGGGACAGGCTTGGGGGGGTTTTGGGGGGTGCGGGAGTAGGGGACAGGCTTAGGGGGGGTTTAGGGGGGTGCGGGAATAGGGGGACAGGCTTGGGGTGGGGTAGAAAGCCTGTCCCCTATTCCTGCACCCCTCTAACCCCCCCACCCCAAGCCTGTCCCTCTACTCCCGCACCCCCCTAACCCCCCCACCCCAAACCTGTCCCCCCAAAACTCCCGCACCCCCCCCCCCCAAGCCTGTCCCTCTATTCCGGCAGCCCCTTAAGTATTGCCACGAAACACACACACACACACACACACCTATATAGAAGGAGCTTGTTAGGTAGCATGAACAGAAGGAATCAGGAGCCTCCAATTTTCATACACGATCACAGGTCCTTATGGGCGAAGTGCAGTGGTGAAAATCTGGAGCAACTGATTCCTCCAAACTCTTCCAAGCAACAAACCAATATTTTCGTTCATCTGGTCCTGTACACTTTGGAGGAATCAGGATGCCCCAATGTACAGCCACAATCAAATATCCATGCACCGACACTTTCCTTCCATTGTATAGTAAATATCTTGTAATGAAGAATAACACGTGTATGTATGATTTTGCAGCACCTCATAATAATAATAATAATAAATGAGGGGGTTGAGTTGACGTAAGGTGTTGTTGTTGTTGTATGATTGTATTTTGCAGCACCTCATAATAATAATAATTGAGGGGGTTGAGTTGACGTAAGGTGTTGTTGTTGTATGATTATATTTTGCAGCACCTCATAATAATAATAATAATTGAAGGGGGGTTGAGTTGACGTAAGGTGTTGTTGTTGTTGTATGATTATATTTTGATATGATACTGATGGAAGGAAAGTGTTGGTGGATATTTGATTGTGGCTGTACCAGTCTATCCCTTGAATGAAGTGCCAAAGTGAATGGATAGGCTATGTGGTGGATGAATGAGAGAGAGAGAGAGAGAGAGAGAGAGAGAGAGAGAGAGAGAGAGAGAGAGAGAGAGTTAGTTAAAATGAGAAAGATAGTTAAAGTTAAAAATGAGAGAGAGAGAGAGAGAGAGAGAGAGAGAGAGAGAGAGAGAGAGAAATGATGTTCACAACTATTTCTACTCACTGACTCACACACAGAAAGCGAGGTTTGTGTAAGTGTGTGTGTGTGTGTGTGTAAGTGCGAGAGTGAGTCAGTCTCTATCTTTGTGTTCTTTCTAGATCTCTCTCTCTCTCTCTCTCTCTCTCTCTCTCTCTC
>JAWQEG010008549.1:0-7500 GCA_033782935.1 Petrolisthes cinctipes
GTGAGGGTGGAGAGTGGAAATAGAGGGGTGAGGGTGTGAATGATAGGGTAGGGGTGAGGGTGTGAATGATTGGGTAGGGGTGAAGGTGGGGAGTGGAAATAGAGGGGGTGAGGGTGTGAATGATAGGGGAGGGGTGAGGGTGTGAATGATTTGGGTAGGGGTGAGGGTGGGAGTGGAAATAGAGGGGTGAGGGTGTGAATGATAGGGGAGGGGTGAGGGTGTGAATGATTGGGTAGGGTGAGGGTGGGAGTGGAAATAGAGGGGTGAGGGTGTGAATGATAGGGGAGGGGTGAAGGTGTGAATGATTGGGTAGGGGTGAGGGTGGGAGTGGAAATAGAGGGGTGAGGGTGTGTGAATGATAGGGGAGGAATGAGGGTGTGAATGATGGGATAGGGGTTGAAGGTGGGAGTGGAAATAGAGGGGTGAGGGTGTGAATGATAGGGGAGGAATAAGGGTGTGAATGATGGGATAGGGGTGAAGGTGGGAGTAGAAATAGAGGGGTGAGGGTGTGAATGATTGGGTAGGGGTGAAGATGGGAGTGGAAATAGAGGGATGAGGGTGTGAACAATTGGGTAGGGAGTAGAGTGTGAATGATACGGGTGGGGTGAGGGTGTGAATTATAGGGGGAGGGGTGAGGGTGTGAATGATAGGGGAGAGGTGAAGGTGTGAATGGAAGGTGAGAAGTGAGGATGGAGGATGTACTTCTGGTGAGATACTGTAGGTTGAATCATATCCTTCTTTTTTTACTCTATTTCATCTCACCTCATCCTTTCCTCTTTCATTTCTCACACCTCGTCCCCTCCTCTCCTTCCCTCCTTCCATAGCTCCACCAGTCACTTCCTTCTCCATTATTTCTCCTCCTCCTTCTCTATACCATATTTCTCATCCTCCTTCTCTATATCATACATCTCCTTCTTCTCTATACCTTAATTCTTCTCCTCCTTCTCTATACCTTAATTCTCCTCCTCCCTCTCTACGCCTTACATCTCCTCTTCCTTCTCTATACCTTAATTCTCCTCCTCCTTCTCTATATCTTACATCTCCTCCTTCTCTACGCCTTACATCTCCTCTTCCTCTATATCTTACATCTCCTCCTTCTCTACGCCTTACATCTCCCCCTTCTCTACGCCTTACATCTCCTCTTCCTTCTCTGTGCCTTATTCTTCTTCGCCATTTCTATGCCTGTGAATTTTCCCACCTCCTCGTTGCTCACCCAAGGAGTGCAACTGGCTTAAGTTCTTAGTTCTTGGCCAGGACTGCTGAGAATAGCAAGTGGGGATTACAAGCAGGAGATAATAGAGTCGAGATTACAAAGGCGGGAGGGATTACATGTTGGGGATTTCAGGTTGGATATAGAGAGGCAATTAGAACAGTGCAAGGGGATTACAAACCACGGATAGAGAGTTTACAAACTACAGATTTACTGAAGATTAAAAGCAAAATATATATTATCTGGAGATTACTACGAAAATTCTGTACAGTACTTGTTTGTAATGGCGATTAATAATAGTGTAATAATTAAGAGAGAGAGAGAGAGAGAGAGAGAGAGAGAGAGAGAGAGAGAGATATATATATATATATGGTTAGGTTGGTGGAGGATAAACACGGTGGCAGGAGGAAAGACTTTATTCTTACGTTTCGACCTCACAGGGTCTTCTTCAGAGAATGACACAGACAGACAGAGTAGGTCAATATATACACTGTCCATGATCACCTGGCTGGGTGTCTGGGGAACCTAGCACCTGATTGGCTGTTAGCTGGGGGTGGCTCCGCCTCCTTAGCTTCAGCTATCACCAACACTCCACCAATAGTGATGAAGTTAAATTCACTGTTTACAGAAAACCCACCAATAGAGATGATTTCATTCACTATTTATCAGCACACAGTGACAAAACTAAGTCCGGGGTCTTGATAGGTTTCTTTCTCATAACATTAAGAATTTGTAGTGGCAGAATATCTGGAGGAAGAAGTATCGTACATCAAGGATGCCTTCCACAAACTCAAATACCCTTTAGGCAAGATTTGTAAACTCCAGAAAACAGCAATTGAAATATATAAAAGGCCACGCAATGAGATGAAGGACACAATCAACGGATACGTAACAGTACCAAATTCACGAGGAACCGAACGTGTAGATAAACATTTATACAGTGCAGGAATTAAAATAGCTAGAGTATCGGGAAAGAAAATAGGAGAAATAGTAAAACCGAGTACCATTAACAAAGAAATTAACAACTTAAGCGTGGTGTATCGCATTCCCTGCAATGGCTGTCATTCAGCATACTTTGGGGAGTCAGGGAGAGGAGTGGAGAAAAGAATTAATGAGCACAAAAATGACCTAAAAGCACACAGAACATCAAATGCGCTAGTAACACATGTAGATAAATATGGACATTTACCCAACTGGAAAGATACGCAAATTCTGCACAAGGGCTGGAGTAAAAAGCTTAGAAAAACAATAGAAGCAGCTTATATCCACAATAACCCATCCACTAATAACAGGGATGGATTTGTAAATTTAGCGAAAGCTGCTGGAGTGTTGGTGATAGCTGAAGCTAAGGAGGCGGAGCCACCCCCAGCTAACAGCCAATCAGGTGCTAGGTTCCCCAGACACCCAGCCAGGTGATCATGGACAGTGTATATATTGACCTACTCTGTCTGTCTGTGTCATTCTCTGAAGAAGACCCTGTGAGGTCGAAACGTAAGAATAAAGTCTTCCTCCTGCCACCGTGTTTATCCTCCACCAACCTAACCATTTGTCTTGGTACTCATCAATATATATATATATAATATATATATATATATATATATATAGAGAGAGAGAGAGAGAGAAGAGAGAGAGAGAGAGAGAGAGAGAGAGAGAGAGAGAGAGAGAGAGAGAGTGAGAGAGAGAGAGAGAGAGAGAGAGAGAGAGAGAGAGAGAGAGAGAGATGAGAGAGAGAGATGAGAGAGAGAGAGAGAGAGAGAGAGAGAGAGAGAGTAAGAGAGAGAGAGAGAGAGAGAGAGAGAGAGAAGGAAGTTATCACCATAAATAACCCATATAAAACACAAAAGAGTCGATACTTCAATAATTATAAAGAGACACACACTGGCGACACATGAATGAAGAGCTGCTGACACAATCACAAACACTATAGAGGTCGTATATATCTACTGCCAGATCTAACCTCTCTCTCCAAGACGGGAAAACAATACACAGAAATGAATACCAACTGAGCTAAGCCAATGGTTTTGTATATATCTCGTACTTTGGTTATAGAGGGACGAATTGATTATATAATTTGATGTGTGTGTGCATACTTCATGTTATCTGGACTTTGGTCAATCTGAAACGTGAGGCATAAACAATATATATCACTCCACGTATCCGGGGCCTCACAAGGGAACGAGAAACAGAGAGATATTCCCTACCCATGCTGGATGTGAAGGTGGGGTTAGGAGGGGTAATACTGGATGTGTAGGGGTTAATGCGAAAACTTACATTACCAAATATCATAATCAAAATCAAAACACCACATCAAAAAGAGTACTTGAAAAGGCTTAACTTATGTAGTGTCGTGGTGGGATGGGGGGGGGAGCAAACTTCTGAGGGATGAAATTAACTATGCAAATCTTTAAGGGAAGTATCCTGCTGTGGGAAATCCGGGGGCTCTGATTCCTCCAAGATATCCCAAGCAACAGAATCCCTCCACAAAAGACTGTAGAGATGTATTTTATGACAGAGTTCGGAGGGCTACGTGTGCTCCAATCTGCCCACTACAGTTACTGTACTTCCCTTAAACACAGGGAACACAGTGATGGTGAAAGGTTCTATAAAAAGTAATAGTAATGTGGTTCCTTATGTTTGAAAGAGTTGAAATGAGTTGTGGGGGAAGAGTTTGAAGTGTCCTGAAGTAATGGTATACACTAAGAAACAACCCTGAATAAAATGGGGGAGCATATAATGAAAACACAAGATTAATTCCCAGTACTTAGATAAGGTTGTGGGAAATATTTAAGAGCGATGATAACGAAAGCCGAGACCTAAGTTTGGGTAGACATATAGCGTATCGTTCATTATTTAAAGGAGTAGTTTATTTTAGGTAATTTGGGAGGGGGGGGGGTTCTCCACATACTCCTAGAAAACAAACTACTTCAATAAACGAGTAGAAGATATGTATTGCAGTACTATTTGAAGGGCTAACATAAAGTAGACTCCAATCTCCCCCTGCAGCGACAAAATAATTACCTCGTTAACAATCGTGTAATGTTTTGACAAGTTAGAGTCGCCAGGTGCCAGGTCGCTAAGGTGAAGGAGTGAAGGGAGAAAGATGGGATTAGAGATGATGCAATAAAGGGGAGATTCTCTTGTTGATGATTTGGAAGGTCTGTGATTCCTCCAAACTATGCCAGGAAACAGACGACCTTAATAGTACTTGAATTGGGGATCTGTTTCGTGGCATAGTTTGGAGGAATCAGTAGCCCTCCAATTTACCATCAAGAGAATCTCCCCTTTATGGCGCTGACAGGTAATGAGGTGAGGATGAATGAATAGATGTGTAGGCAACAGACGGCACGGCTGCTATGTGATAGGCTCGGGGCAGACGTGGCCAGATATGAGACACATACTAATGACTTTATAATACAGGTGACTGACGGCAGCAGGTAACTAAACGATATATTATTTTTTCTAATCAGACTAGAAAAGCAACTAAATTTCTGAGTCTGACATTGGTAGTACATACATAAATGGTTGGATATTGTGCTCTAAGTGAATCTAAACAAGGACTTGAGAAATTACTAAGAATATCACAGACTCAATTGCAATTACTCCAGCCGTTGTTTCATTCAAGTAATTTTTCCTACTATTAAGGGACCCTGTGATGTAGTAGGAAAAATGGAAGTAGGCTAAGTGAGTCCTTCAAATATTGCCACAAAACACTACCTTTATGGAAGGAGCTTGTTTCGTGGTACTGTCAGGAGGAATCAGAAGTCTCCAATTTTCATACACGATCACAGGGTCCTTAATGATTTTTATTTTATTTTATTTTTAATCTTCCCATCTCGACACGACTATTATTTTGTATATTTGTTCTCTTTTCATTTTTAATATTTTCATGTTTAAATTTTGTTCTTATCCGCTAACATACTTCATATTATCTCTTCCCTCCCTCCCTCCCTCCCTCCCTCTCTGCCTCTTTATTCACCTCTCTCCTTCCAACCCGCCTCACATTTCAATTTTACTTTCAATTTCTTCACACCTCGCCCTTTCACGCCTTCCCTTCAACGCTGTCTCCATTCATCTCCCGCCCTCTACCCCTCTCATCCCGTTCCCTACCTTCCTTCATCTTCATCTTACCTCCAACACTGCTCTCACACATGTCTTACTGCCTTCCCCTCCCTTTCCTTCATTCTGCTCTCCCTACTTTTTTTTCTCCCTTCCTTTCATCCTCTTTTTCCAATTCTGTTCAATCATTTATCTTTCGTTTTCTTCATTCGTATCCCACTTACTCCCTTAAAAATTACCTTTAGTCATTTCATACACTCTGGCTTTTCTCTTTTTCTCGTCCCTCTCTTTATTTTCATTTACTATTCGCACTTTCTATTCTTTCCCATCATCCACCTGCTTCGCATTCATATTTCCCTTGTTCACCATATCCCTATTCCTCTCACTGCACCTACTTGTCCTTTCCTCCTCCTCCTCCTCCCAGCTTCTCTCATACTCTCTCTGCCTCTTTCCTTTCATTTATTCCGTGATCACCATCTCCCCATTTCTCATATTCTAGCAGCTTCTCCTCCTTTTCCACCCCCTCTCCTTCTTTCTCCCCTCCTCCCTCCACTACCACCAACAACACCTCCTCCTCCTTCTTTTCCTCTCCCTGTCTCTCATCTCCCCCACTCATACGCCTCTTGATTCCAATCTCTCCATCCCTCAAAACCCTACCCCTTCCCACCACCTCCTCACCCGTGCCCTGCCATTCATACTCCCTCTACCGGTGTCAAAAACCACGAGTATTTATGTGGTGTCAGTTGGCTCTTCCTCTTAGGGTTGCCTTAGTTACAGTGAGTTCACTCTTATACGCCAATCTCAATTATGACAAGAGTAGTAAGGAGCTCTCTTCTCTGTGCTCTCCTTGCCTTTCCTATCTGAGGGTCGAGAGAGGGGGAGGAAGTAGGGTGTGTGTGTGTGTGTGTGTGTGTGTGTGTGTGTGTGTGTGTATGTGTGTGTGTGGGGGGGGGGGCATAGGGATGGGATATATGCTATTATATTTACTACACACACGCAAACACAAAAACACACACACACACAAGCAGGATCAAACACAAAAACACACACACACAAGCAGGATCAAACACAAAAACACACACTCACACTCAAACACAAAAGCACACACACACGTAAAAACAAAAGCACACACACATTCACACGCGCACACACGCATATTTACAATCACGCGGACCCACACACACAAGCAGGATCACACACACACACACACACACACAAAACACATACTCACGCGCACACACACAGAAAAGAGCAGGAAAAGCCACATTAATTTCGGGTGACATATGCTCAGCCTTAATGAGCAACAAACACACCTTATGGACGCAAATAAATAATCCAGTGAATTAAATATGTGCAAATAATTCACGAGCAAGTAATTATTATATACAACTGAAGAACAATGGCCTGACTAAACCTGATGAAAAGAGACAATTTGAGAAGGATAAACAAACTATTAATAATACACTTGTACTGTAAATTATATTGCCTTGACAGTACTGAACACGTGGCTCGAATAATATAATGAATGAGTGAAAAATGAAAATGGGACGATGGGAAACTGTGCTGGGCCAGTAAGATTATATACCACATAAGAGAATGAGGTAGAGAGAAGGGAAAACAAAACACGAATGAAATAGGGGGAAAGGGAAGGAGGTGGGACAGTGGAAGGATTAAAAAGGAGTGGCTCGGGTCCTAAGGGGGGACAAATACCATCGAGTGGAATGGAAATAATGTAAGATGACTGACTATACATAAACATGATGCCCTCACTGTGCAGTTTCTAATAATATACTGCATGTTATTTTGATGATGATCCATTCTGACGTCATTAATTTTGTTCAAGGTCCTTTTACATTTCAAACAAAAGGAGCCAATTTAGCTTCCAACAGACACACCCACAGCGCTTCGTAAACACATGAGGACGAGAAGGGCATTCAACAGAGGATATTATTGTTCCTAAAATAAATCTAATAATAATAGAACTGTCAGACACATAAACATGCATGATATTAATTATGAAGATTGCTATTTTCACCTTCTTGGGTCATTATTCTGTTGTACTATTATTAAAATCATCTTACAAATTTTGGGTCATTTTCAACAGCACACACAAGGAAAAGTTATCCCTTCCAACTCCACTACCAAAGGTCAGTATTATCTTATTCCAGACAGACAGACAAACAAGTAGAATGCATTACACACTCCTTCCCTTGAAACCACAGTGTGTAAGGATT
>JAWQEG010008549.1:12500-34219 GCA_033782935.1 Petrolisthes cinctipes
ACATCGGGGCCTAACAAGAGTCACGGGCTACAGACAACCTACAGTCCCGAGGTTGAAGTTATATAAAAAAATATATATACACCTTTCTCATTACCAAATCCACAATACCCACATTGAAGCGTCATTAACCACATTCCAGCCACATTATTCACACTATTTCACATCCACACACCCTACCCACATCCCCTCTACCCCACCACACACACACACACACACCAGAGTCACGAAAACTCCCACAAACACAGCCACTAAATCCAAACAATGGGGTCTCTACAATATATTAGCACATATTTAGTGGCCCATCACAAGCCAACAGGGAGAAGGGGGAGGGAGAATAGGGGGGAGGGAGGGAGGGAATGAGTAAAGGCGAGTTGGGAAAGAGGGAGGGAGGGAGAAAAGGGGGGAGAAAGGGAGGGAGGGAGTAGAGGGGAGTTGGGAAAGAGGGAGGGAGGGAGAAATCGGGGAAGGGAAAAGAGAGAGATAGAGAGAGACGTGATAACATAAAACGCAGACTATGAACAAAGTAGGAAGGAATAAAAAAGAACACTAAAAAGACACAACAAAAATACTGGGGTAGTTAGAAGAAAAATTAGACAGAGAGAAAGAGAAACATCAGATGGAAACAAAGATAATCACAAAAAACACGAGAATAATGGGGAAAAAACAGGCAAATTTAACGAAGCCTGAGACATGAAACAATTCATTCAAAGCTTATATAAAACTGCCGAATAAAGGTCTAAAGTGTTAAAAGGGATGCTAAAAAAAATGAAGGAAGAAGAAAATGGGGAATGGAAGAGGAGGTGAAGAGAGAACAGCTGGAGAGAAAGGGAAAACGGAGGAGGAAGGAATAGAGGAGGAAAACGAAGAGGAGACAGAAGGAAAAGACGAGGAAGATGAGGCGGAGAGTTGGAAAGTGAATAAAAGGATGACGACGAGATGAGATGTAAAAGGAATAGGAGCAGGAGCCTGGCCCGGGTTGGTCGGTGCCTCAAACCAGACGTGTGCCAACCAGTGCCACCCACCCCACGCAACTACGGTGCAACTTGTGCCTCCTAGTTAGGCTGGCACTCACTCCTGCTGGCTTTATGCACTCATATAAACCAGACGGACAAAGGACCAAGGTAAAAACACACACACACACCGAGGCTTCATAAGTTGGAAGAGGAAATGTGAGCGTCAGTCATAACTCCCAAATGTCCTCCTAAACTAAGCCAACCTCTGTATATATTAAGGTCAGTAATTATTATTTCTCTGGTGAGACGTAACGATGGTTATATTAATGTTAAGAGCACGTACAGTCTTGTAATTGGCCTTTAAATCTAAATTATACATCAGGTGCCAGTTATTAATTATTAGACTCTGCTGAAGAATATATAGTATTTAAATAATAAAAAATACCGTTGTTTATCCTATAGTAGAAATATCGGTATTTAACGACTCACTTTAAGAAGCACTCTGATAACTGATCATAGTAACAAACACATTACAATCATAAAACGACTGATGGTCAGACAAGTAATTCTTAAAACAATATTTACTTGTCGATAAAATATAATAAGTTCTGTAGCTTATAATGAACATAAAAACACCATTTGACTATTCACAGGTATATGTGAGAAAAAAAACAAGCAAACTCCTCCCATCTACTCTCCCTGTCCCGTGTAAAGAGAATTTATACCAGGCTGCGTCAGGTTTATTCCCCAGCAGGAGTCAAGTGCCTTCCTCTGTGGCCTGGGAAGGAAGCATGCTGGGTGTTATCTCTTTATATATATTGGGTATCACTGTCATATTCCATCACGGACGCCTTTCAACCAATCATAATAATTAATCCCTATCAACTTCACCCTTGTGTTTGGTTGGGTAGTTACGTTGAGCGGCTTCCTGTCATAAGCAGTCGAGGGAAGCTGGCAGATGAGTGTGTGTGTGTGTGTGTGTGTGTGTGTGTGTGTGTGTGTATGTGTATGTGTGTGTGTGTATGTGTGTGTGTGTGTGTGTGTGTGTGTGTGTGTGTGTGTGTGTGTGTGTTCTTGTATCTTCGTGTACATGCACATATTAATCTGTGAGTGTGTGCCAACGCTAAAGACGTTTGTGTCTGTGGTTGTGTTTTTGCCAAGAGAAGGAATGTAGAGAGCGCTGTGGCTTTCGTCTGAGAGAGAGAGAGAGAGAGAGAGAGAGAGAGAGAGAGAGAGAGAGAGAGAGAGAGAGAGAGAGAGAGAGTTACAAGAAGTTACAAGGACAAGTAGCACCTCAAAAGGTCTTACGACCCATACCAAGGAGGTACCGTAGGTGTAGTAGCAGTTGCTAACTAATAGTGAGAGAAAAGTATAGTAAAGAGAAGGCTCTCCCCACCCACCTCTCCCACCCGCATTGCGGGTATGGAAATGGAAATGTACCTAACCCGGAGGAAAAAAGGCCGGACTAGGAAATTTTTGTACAGGAAAGGAGGAAACAATCACTTTAACTCTAACAGGCTTGGCAGAACTTTGTCTAACTGTGTCTTGAACTGCTCTATAGAGGAACTATCAACTACCTCTGCTGGTAGCTGATTCTAGACATTGCAGATTTTATATGTGAAGAAATTACCTAACGTATTATGGCGGAAGCGTTTCAAGTCTAGTTTCCATCCATGGTTTCTAGTTGCATTAGTGTTTAAGCTAAACAGGCACTGATAATCAATGTTTCCATATCCACGAAGGATTTTGAAAACTTCAATTAGTTGACCTCTCAAGCGTCTCGTCTCTAATGAAAAGAGACCTAGTGCCTGCAGCCTTCTCTGGTAGCCCATGTGCTTAATTGATGGGATCAGTTTGGTGGCCCTAGCCTGGACTCTCTCAAGTCTCTCAAGCCTCGCGACCAGAACTGCACAGCATATTCCAGATGTGGCCGAACCAAAGAATTGTACAGAGTGAGGACTATCTCTTTGTTTCTAAATCTAAATTACCTCTTTATGTAACCAAGAAGCCTCTGGGCTTTCTTCTCTACTTCGAGGCACTGCTTGGAGAATTTGAGGTCACTGCTGATCTGTACACCTACAGTAAGTCTTTCTCCAAGTCTGTACTACTAATTTCACTTCCCAACAAAGAGTAACTGGCTCTCTGATAGGCTGGACCTATGTGCATCACTTTACACTTGTCCAAATTGAATGGCATCTGCCATCGTTCAGACCACTCTCCTACTTTCTCTAGGTCTTTATGTAGTTGTTCTACCTTTTCAAATGATGAAGCATTACACCCTAACTTGGTGTCATCAGCAAATTTTGCAATTCGACTGACAATGCCCACATCTATATCATTAATGTAGATTATAAAGAGTAGTGGACCTAGAACTGAACCTTGAGGAACCCCACTTGTGACTGATGCCCAACTTGAGGCTTCCCCATTGATTACTACTCTTTGGCGCCGGTCAGTCAGGCAATTCTTAATCCATTTAGCAAGCATGCCCCTTATTCCCAGTGCACGGGTTTTTGCCATCAACCTCTGATGAGGTACCTTATCAAAGGCTTTCTGAAAGTCCAGATAAAGGATGTCTATTGCCCGTCACTGGTAATACTCAGAAAGCATACCGTGGAAAAATTCAATCAAGTTGGTCAAACATGAACGCCGACGCCTAAACCATGCTGTGAATCATACAATAAATTATATGATTCAAGATGATATACTACTCTCTCTGAGAGAGAGAGAGAGAGAGAGAGAGAGAGAGAGAGAGAATACTATACTCAGAGTAGGGACATACATAAAGTGAGGGAACATGAGATGAATGGGTGGGGTCGGTCATGCTAAGACTCCACCTGACAGTAACTGGTAAATCCACAGACAAGATTGAAGAGAAGGGAAGGGAAGGGAAGGGAAAAGAAGAAAAGGGAAGGGAAGGGAAAGGAAGAAAAGGGAAGGGAAGAGAAGGGGGAGAAGGGGAGGGAAAGTGAAGGCAAGGCAAGGACAGGGCGGGACAGTGCAGGATAAAGAATGAGACTTTCTGGGGACAGTGTGTATAAACGATCATGTGGTCTTTCTAATGTATGTCGTAAATTCGCTTTGCTTTGCTGGTTACTTTAGATTCATGCCTTTCCTGCAACAGAAGACGAGGGAAAGCTTATTCAAGGCGGGAGATTTTATGACTTGCATTTAAATCAATTGGTTTTTGCAACTGACTCGAAGATTTTTATTAACTATTAACTCAAGGTCTCTACTCAACACCCCTTTGCTGCAGTCTAGTACATGGCAGATACAGTAATGAACGAAAGTTTTGTTTCGTTTCTCATTCCCTGCTTCAATAACTCCAGACTATAACAATATTTAAATTAATGTGTATGACAACTCCTTACGAAATTCACAGTGACAATTGTACAATAGTACTCAATACTTTCAGCTTGTCTTTATTATCACAACTCAACAATCGTACGACACAACTATTTCCGTTCCATTTGGTCATGGAAATATGCCAACATCGGCAGTCGTTGCTAAAGAGGGTCATTTGTTGAAGGCCAATTGGAGGACTACAAACTTCTCCAAATCAGATCTCTTATATGTATGTTATGGCACTGGTCTGTGTCCTGGCATAGTCTGAGGAAACACTAATCTTCTATTTGATGGACAAATATTGACCCCATTTATGAGTCAGAATCAAACAAATGCCTCACAACTCTTTCTGTAGTCGACTGTACCTCCCTCTCCCCAGACACACTTCACCACCAGCTATTTATTGCTCACTGGCTGACCTCATCTACTTTCATGTTACAACGCTATGAAAATCAGGGTAAACTTAGCTTGGCACATTAAAATAAAAGGCAACTCACGTCTCCGTTTATCATTCATATATATGTGGCGTGGTTAGATGGTGGGGAGGCGAGTCAACACAGCCCAAGTCTTTAATAGTAATATGTTAAAGTAAGATACAATGAAAACACTTTGGTTACACTGTGGACCAACTACAAAGCAAAACACGCCTGTTCTTTTCACGCACAGTTCACATCCTCAATAATTATGGTAACTGAATACCCCACGCAACACACCTTCCATCAACATATACAATACAAGTGAAATAAGTAGACCTACATTATCGACACGAAGACACCAACTCCACGCAACACATCTTTACTCAGCATACCCCATATCACTCACCCATTGTATAAACCACACACTACATAGTTATGACACTCCAGCTCTGTGAAAGATACGAGTCCCACGATGTCAATGATGTCAGCTGATGTATACACTCTATCTTTTGAACCGTAGCCAATGTCGACAATAGGAGATAGGTGTGAGTTATGACAGAGGGGTGAGGAAGTGTGGGAGGAAGGGAGGAAGAATGACAGAACTGGAGAATGAGGTTTGAGGATTGTGATAGGGAGTGAGGGAGTGTCTAAGGGAGGGGAATGGGATATGAGGGCTATGATAGAGAGGTGAGGGAATGTAAGTGGTAGAAAGCTTTCTTCTTGTATCAGTAAGTACACTATCATCTATCATATACCTTTTAATCTTTTTGTGAGCTATGAAATCACATTGGGTAACGGAGCAATTATATTCTTGCAAGTTGACTCCCAGAAGCAGAAAAAAACAAAAAAAACTATCGGAACATGACTAATTACTGCCAGAAATTTAAAATTAAAGCCAAGACAATCTGGCAGCTGGAAAGTATGTAACAAACAGTTCAGAATGTCGAGCCACACCTGATCCTTGCAATGTCTGAGGCCCCATTCACACGGGCGTTTGTGTGTGCCCAGACGCCCACCACACACTCCAGCTACCAAGGGCGCTCGACGCCAGACGTCCTTGCTGGCTACAGTAACAAAATTTAATGGGAGCCTTCACACGAACGTATGGAAACGCCACATACAGAGTTGAGAGGCCAATCAACGGTCGGTCTGGCAGTCACACTCGGCCCTTCAAACGGGCAACTATAGCATATAAAATTATGTATATGGGCATATATGCATGTATATGTACTGGCGGTTTTTAATTAATTGACATTTGTGAACGATGGTGTGAAGGGGTAATAAAAGAAACTAGAGTTCCTGAGCACCGTCTGAGTGCGGTGCACAGAAATCCTCCTATGAAATGGGCCTTAGGTGCTCGTTCTCCCTTCTCTGTTATTTATTATCTCTTTTTTTAATTATATTATCGCTATGTTAACTGTAAAGAAAACTGTGAAGCCAATCAACGTGGAAACGAAAAAAAAACAAGGAACATCACCAGAATCTTTAAACCTGGAATATCAACCTTTATCGCTGCCCGACGAACCGCAACGCACACATCATAAAATTATCTTCTCATCTTGCAACATTTCTAGTATAATTATGTAAAAATTCTTATAGCATTTCCTAGGCGCCTCGAGCACACGACAGAATATACCCATCGTAAACATCTCTACCGTCCACACTACATTTCTTGCGAGCATTAACATTTTCTTCTTCATAAACATCACCTAGAAGCTCTCAGGGGCGGCTGAATAAATATAGGTATAAACATCGCGTGTACCTCCTCAGGCACAGTCACACATGCTAAGCTATCCCTGCAGTTTGTATGTTGGCATTTACCAATATACTCTTCACAACTATTTACTATTACTATATGGCATGATGAAAGAAGCAACAAAAGAGGTGACGTTGGAGTTTGAAGTAGTGGAGAAGAAGAAGCACAAAAAAAAGACAAACAACATCCCTCCCCCTCCACACACACACTCTCTCTCCCCCTCCACACACACACACACACACACTCTCTCCCCCTCCACACACACACACACACTCTCTCCCTCTCCCCCTTATCTCCCTCCATTTCCACCTTGGCCTCCACCTGCGGGCAGCTGACACCCATCTTGACGTTCTTTCATCTCCCCTGCCCGCCTCCCTTTCCCTTTCCATCCATCCATATTGTTCTCACCGTCTACTCAACTATATTTTCGTATACCTCGTTGTAACATATTTCCACAACTTACACTACACACTTCCCATTCTACACTTACCCATATTTCCACAGCCGTATTCGTACTTCACACCATTTCCCACATCTCATCACACTTCAACAACCTTACACTCCACACCACCCATTCTACACTTACCCATATTTTCACAACCATTTTCGTATTTCACACCACTTCCCATTACACACATCTCCTCCCTAAACCTTACACTTCAACATCCCATTCTACATTCACCCATATTTCCACAGCCATTTTCGTACTTCACACCATTTCACATTGCACACATCTCCTCCCCAAACCTACACCTCCTCTCCATGGAGCTGTTTCACCCTGACACCCTCCCCAGCAGCTCAGTCTCCCGGTGTGAGAATCAACGACACCCGAGGCTTGGGCAACACACCACTGTGACGCTTTTCGTTCCCTATGCACTATTTTAGAATGAACCAGTCTTATTTTAGAACTACCACACATTAAACATTATAAAAGAGTAAAAAAGTAAGTGCTTGTGACCAATGAGGGAGGAGGTGGATGGGTGAAGGGGGCCAGGGAGATAACAGCAACTGATGGTGAAGGTTATAATTACCTGAAGCCAAATATAACAGCAATAGAGAGAGAGAGAGAGAGAGAGAGAGAGAGAGAGAGAGAGAGAGAGAGAGAGAGAGAGAGAGAGAGAGAGAGAGAGAGAGAGAGAGAGAGAGAGAGAGAGAGAGAGGTAAGGAGTCAGAGAAAGAGAGAAGTCAGGGGTGAGAGGAGAGAGAGAGTGAGTGAGTGGTGAGGGAGAGGGAGAACGTGCCACCATACACTGCCACCTGACGCAACCAAATAAATTCTCTCTGACGTAACTTGAAGGAGACGGGCTGGGTGGTGGCAGGGGAGTGGGGCAGGCGGGGAGGGAGGGAGGGAGGGAATAAGAAAAGGGAATTAACAGAGAGAAAGAGAGGGAAAAATAGGTGGAGGACAAATATTACGAGAGAAGAAAAGGAGGAGAATATGATGATTTAGGGAAAGAAGAGGTGAATGAAATGGGGGACAGAGAGAAAGGTGAGTCTGATGAGAGATAAGAAGAGAAGAAAGAGTGTAAAGAATATAGGAAAAAAATGTAAGGCCTAAAAAGTGGTGAAAAAAAACAATAGGAAAAAATATATTACAACTGTAAAAGTGTTTGAGCAGGAGGAAGGTTATGGGGAGGGGGAGGAGAAAGGCTATGAGGGGAGTAGAAGGGGAGCTATGGGGGGCAGAAGGGGGGCAGAGGGGCAGGAGGAAGGCTATAGGGGCAATGGGAATGGGGTGGAGGGAGGAGGAAGGGGGCAGGAAGGGGGGAAGGGAGGAGGAAGGGGTCAGGAAGGGGGGCAGTAAGGAACTAGGGAGGGCCAGGTCTGCAGACGTTTCACCTGGGCTAAATATTTGTCGCTGGAGCTGCGTCAATAAAGGTCCCAACTCGCCGAGAAGGAGGTAAAGGAAAAGAAGGGAAGGAAAGTGTCGACATGGTAAGAGAGGAGTGATTATTTTTAAAGGACACAGCTTTTAAGATAGCACAACTCCTTCGTCAGAAAACAAAAGAGCACCTCAGTATAGCAGTCGGGGAATCTGTCTTCAAGGACGAATTGGCAGGTCACTGACTCTTCTAAACTTTACTACAATAAATGAACCCTTTAAAAATGTTACCACTCCACCTCGTTTAATTTCCCTCGCATATTTCCACTTACTCAAGACCCTTCTTTAAATTTCTTCTTCTCTCCCTCTAACTCACACCCACGCTAAAGTGACACAAAGTTTCCCCTCCCCGGCCAAAATAAAATAGAGGAAAAAAAGTCAGGAGGTGACAGGGGTTCCACTAATGACCTGGTTAAGCCGATACTGTGAGCCACTCATTAACGTGGCAGTGAGGGTTGCGTCGACGAGCAGTTGGTGGTGGTGGTGATGGGTGGTGGTGGTGGTGGGTGGTTGGTTTTGGTGGTGGTAGTGGTAGTGGTGGTGATGGGTGGGTGGTTTTGATAAATTGTGTTTGTGGTGGTGGTCTTAGTGATGATTTGTGTTGGTGGTGGTAGTGGTGGTGGTAGTGGTGGAGGTGGGTGGTTGGTTTTGGTAAATTGTGTGTGTGGTGGTAGTGGTGGAGGTGGGTGGTTGGTTTTGGTAAATTGTGTTTGTGGTGGTGGTAGTGATGGTTTGTGTTTGTGGTGGTGGTAGTGATAGTGGTGATGGTTTTTGGTGGTGGTAGTGGTGGTAGTGGTGTATTATTTGTGTTTGCTTGTGTTGTTAGGAGTGTGGTAGTGGTGGGTGTGGTAGTTGTGGTAGTGGTATGTTGCTTGTGTTGTTAGGAGTGTGGTAGTGGTGGTGGTGGTAGTTGTGGTAGTGATGATGGTGGTAGCTTGCTTTATCCAATGGTTGTAGAGGCTGTGTTGATTTTTGAGTATTTACAGTTTCTCAAGTATTTCTAGACAGTCTCCATAATTTTGGCTCACCTTATTTACTTTTCCTTTACCACCTGTTCTGTCTCTCTCTCTCTCTCTCTCTCTCTCTCTCTCTCTCTCTCTCTCTCTCTCTCTCTCTCTCTCTCTCTCTCTCTCTCTCTCTCTCTCTCTCTCTCTCTCTCTCTCTCTCTCTCTCTCTCTCTCTCTCATGCGTTTCTCTTCTTCCGTTGTTCTCTCTCTTACAGTCTCTATCTCCAACTCTTTATCTTCTCTTTCGTTCTTTTGTTCTCTCATACAAACTAAATTATGGAAGCAAATATATTATCGAAGAAAGAAAGAGGAAAGAATAGACACGAGAGGGGAAAAGGAAGTAAAAATAAAGAATAAAAGGAATGGAGTGCAAGCGAGGGGAGAGTAAAGCGTAGAAGAGAAAGAGACGAAAATTATAATGGAAATGAATGCGAGGAAAAGAGGTAAAAAAAAAAAAGAAAACCAAAGAAGTGGCAAACGAGAAGGGGAAGGGAAGGAGGGATGAAAATAGAAATAAAAATGATAGAAGGAAATACACTAGGGCTTAGAATAATAAAAGTGCGTTAGGGGAAAGCGATAAAAGAATGAAATAGCGAAAGGAAAGGAAGAATATAACGAGAGGGAGATAACAAAATACATAGAAAAACAGAACATATGAGAGGGAAAGCGAGGGAGGAGAAAAGGAAGGAAGAGAGAGAGAGGGGGGGGGGAAGAGGAGAAAGAGAGGGGAAGAGGAGAGAAAGAGAGAGGGGAAGAGGAGAGAAAGAGAGAGGGGGAGAGGAGAGAGAGAGAGGGGGAAGAGGAGAAAATTAATAGAGGGTGGAAAGTGGAGAGAAAGTAAGAGGGGAAGAGGAGAGAAAGAGAGAGGGGAAGAGGAGAGAAAGAGAGAGGGGAAGAGGAGAGAAAGAAAGAGGGGAAAGAAAGAAAATAGAGTAAGGGCAGAACAATGGGGAGAGGTAGCAAGGAACGAGGAGAAAGGATGGAGGAGAGGGAGCGAGGAAGAGAGGAAGTGAGGGAGTTTAAACTAATGTATGCTAATGCCCTCATATATATGTAGGCGTGCCCTGGCCCTCTGACCTCGCATGCCCCTCCTCTGACCACCACAAGGACATATACAAACACCACCATCATCAACAACAACAAAAACCTATACATCTACTGGTTACCTTCATTGATATATCAGCCCTAAAGCTACAGTTGCTGGGTAATCTTATTGAACCAGGTAATATTGCATGTATCTATTCTTGGCCGCTCTTCCATTGTTTACTACTCCATATGTAGTATTCAATGTTGTGTTATCTATGTCGTTCCTTCAACCTTCCTGCTATACTGTAGATCACCGTCCCCTTCTAGTCTAATCCACTCCCACTCCTTCCTCTACCTATCACATCCAAATCTCAACTCTATTCTCTCCCTTAATTTTCAGATCCCAGCCCACACCATATAACGCCTCCCCTTCCATCAGTCACTCCCAACACCGACTTCAACATGTGTTAGACGGACAATCACTTATAGTGTAGAGAGAGAGTTCAGTCAATACATCGCCTAGGACTTCACCATATCAGTACTAAGGTACCCACATCACGTCAACTGACACTGGTCTAGAAAATGCGATAAATTTCTAGTTAATACTATTCTACCTGGCAATACCCTATCAACCAGTGAAAGAACCCCATACATTGCCACCACGTTATGTGCTTTACCATACATACATGACAGCACACAAACACTGTAGGTGCCAAATAAAACTGCTTGCCACTCCTCAGACACTATTCTACCCAACACTACTCTGGCACTGTACAGTTTGGCTCTGTTCCAACTGGTTCTATTCTACCTAACGCGTATCTCTGTATACCTGGAACCTTTCTACCAAGAACCACTGAGACTAAAGCTAGCATTGGTACACTTTACACTACACTAAACTACCTGCTCTACCTGGCACTGTTCCAAGTGGCACTGCTCTACCTGGCACTGTTCCAACTGGCTCAACTGCAACTGGCAAAGCTCCAACTGGCACTAATCTCCCTGACATGACTTGATGGCAGGCTGTGAGTATGACAACTATCAACCCACTCTACACCATCACTCTGTTACACACCAAGTGACACTCAACCATACCATATGATACACGATAAAATTAATAATACATGTTCACCATACATACTACCACATACTATAGATACATTAACAATAACACCATATCATACGAGGTCACCATATATAACACCACAAGACGGCAAAATAAAATATGTGTGTGTCCTAAATTCACTAGCCACAATAAATATATTTGTGGATATACGAGTCAATGTCAATTTCCATGTCCTGTAGTGAAAACCATTGGCTTTTGGAGTATCATGGACTAAACTGGCACTGGCTCCACCCAACAACACGAAGGCTACTTAAAACAATTGCGTGAATAGATACTTCACTGACAGGAAAACAAGCGTGGAAGTAAAGTAATATAAACAAGAGTACCGGTACAGTAATTAAGGACCATAATTTATTAAAGCTTCAGAAAGTAACTAGTATGTGTTTCCTCTTACCTACTGTCTTTACCTATTTGACCATGAAAGTTGTTAAAGACGCGTAGGAACACACTTTATGTCATGACAAGCAATGAGGGTCGGCTGGTGGTCCGTGAGTCTGCCCTGATGATAAACTGCTAACGAGACAAGCGTTACACTGACACACACACTTTCTGGCGCTAAATCTGCCACCGTGGAGTTGACATTTACCTTCACCCTCACCCTACTTACCTACTCTATGGATTACTTGTACTGATCAGTGTACACCTTCCTTCATTATTCCTTGAGTCGCTTTGTATAGGCATTCCTAACTTATTGTATGGCATTCCTAATTTATTGTATATATTACAGTACAGTATTCTATTGTCATCAATGAAGGAATGTGTTGTGTAATACAATTCAAACAATAAAGAAAACCTTAGTATAAAGTAGATAGCTGGCTCGCGTTACCTTGTCTCTGTTCGTCTTGGGTGGGCCATATATATTAGATTACGACTGCACAGGGTGCTGTTTATCCAAGGTCCTTGTGACACATAGTTCTATCTCTCTCTCTCTCTCTCTCTCTCTCTCTCTCTCTATATATATATATATATATATATATATATATATATATATATATATATATATATATATATATATATATATATATATATATATATATATATATATATATATATATAATCAAATAGTAATCTATCAACAAACATTCATGAATGCATATACACTAATTACATTCACTCAGTCTCTTCCCAATCCCATAATAACTTACTACAATAGCATAACATACAACATCTCCTCATCAGCCTTACTGATAACATAAGCTGATAACAATGAACCAGCGGGCTACATTTCCCCTGAACCTTAAACAAACACCAAACCTTGTAATAAAGATACGTACAAAGAGTAATATACAAGACAGCTTGCTGACAATTGTACAATCACCACCACCACCACCACCACCACCACCACACTTGACATTTGGACACTATCTGACACAACACATTCCACTACTCCAGTCCATACACAGTACACACACACTTGACATCAATACCAAACATGACACCAATACAACACCTTTAAGCACCTTACCCCCTGACACCTCCAATCTACACGTGAAAATGCCACCTATGAAAACATCAACACCAAGTAAGTATAGCACTGCCTCATACCACGTGGGATAACATTAGGGGGGTGCGGGAATAGGGGGACAGGCTTTGGGGGGTTTTAGGGGGGTCGGGGGGGGGGGGGGTTTGGGGGGTGAGGGAGTAGGGGGACAGGCTTGGGGGGGGGGGGGGGTTGGGGGGTGCGGGAATAGGGAACAGGCTTTCTACCCATCCCAAGCCTGTCCCCCTATTCCCGCAGCCCCCAGTCCCCCCCCCCCCAAACCTGTCCACCTACTCCCGCACCCCTTAAGTCTTTTATCACCAGTATCACAACACACTACACATCACAGTATATCTTCACAAACACAACATCACAATCCCTGCATGGTCAACTCTCTGCAGCCTGAATTTTGTTGCAGCCATGATCCCCCTCATTACCTAACCTAATGTATACAGCAATGTTTACAAGCTTGAGGCGTAAATTTCTCGCCGTCAATCACTCTTGTAAACATCTCACAACTCTGGCTTAAAAAACGGAGGATATAAACGTGCCTGACTGTTCGTCCACTCTACACATACATAGATCTGGACAACTGCCTTATAAAATATGTAATCCCATTTAGCTGATTATGATGAGAAAACAAGGAAAAACAAACATATATTCAAACACAATAAAAAATATTGACACACACGTGTTTATATAATAAACACACTCAGAAACATAAACAAACATAAAACCCATGAATTTCAGTACATGAATATCATTACATAAGGATACATGCACATTGAGATATACACTTACACTCAGTCAAACCCATAAACCCACAAATTAATACGCTAAAAATTTCAGTAAAAATTGTACAGTACACGCAGACACACAGAACACGTCACACATGAAATACCCTGACATGACAGATAGCACAGGACTTCAAAGTACCAGAGTAAAAACAAATATAATATAAGAATAAGGAACTAAGAAATTTTATGTAGTTTCATGATATATATAAATGAAATGAGGAGAGAGTAAGAGAATCAACTTGTATTTTATCTGGTAAAGAAAAAAAAACCTCAAAGCAATAATCACAAAACAGGAGAAAGGACAGATAGAATAGTGAATCCAAAAATAAAAGGAAAACACGACGTGAGAAATAAAAACCCCACCGAAATCGGGCAGGTTGGGCGATGTCACTTGAGAGGGGGAGAGGAGAGGGAGGGAGGGAGAGGAGAGAGAGGGAGGGAGAGAGAGTACTAGAAAGGGGAGGGAGGGAAGGGAGCAATAGGTGGAGGGAGAGGAAGGAGAGGGAAAGTGTGGAAAGGGAGAGGAAGAGTGTAGAAAGTAGAGGGGAGATGGAGGAGGTGGAGTGTGGAAAAGGAGAGAGAGGGAGAGAGAGGGAGAGAGAAGGAAAGGGAGAGGGGATCAGTGAGTATTTTCTGGCACCACCATCACCCCATCCCCCATCAGTCCAACCTTGGGAGAGGGAGGGAGGGAGGGAGGGAAGGAGGGGGAAGGGGTGACGTAGCAAGCCAAGTAGAAGACATCCCACACTCCTTCCCCTCCTCACCCACACACACATCTACCCTCAAAAACCTCACACCCCAACCACACCATTCTTTTAATATCTCTTTATATACACTTTTCTCATTACATATCAAACCTCACACCCCACACACCTCTCTTTTAACACCTCATACCTATCTACCCTCAAAAACCTTACACCCCAAACACACCTTTCTTTTAATATCTCATCATAATTATACACTTTTCTCATTACATCTCATATCTACCTTCTGAAACCTCACACCCCACACACCTCTCTTCAAAAACCTCACACCCCACACACCTCTCTTCTAACACCTCACCCTCCAAACACACCATTTTTTTAATTTAACACACCATTTTACACACTTTTCTCATTTCATATCATAACTACCTTCTCAAACCTCACACCCCACACACCTCTCTCCTAACACCTCATACCTATCTACCTTTTAAAACCTCACACCTCAAACACACCATTCTCTTAATACTTCATCATATACACTTTTCTCATTACATCTCATATTTACCTTTTCAAACCTCACACCCCACACACCTCTCTCCTAACACCTCATACCTATCTACCTTTTCAAACCTCACACCCCACACACCTCTCTCCTAACACCTCATACCTATCTACCTTCTCAAACCTCACACCCCACACACCTCTCTCCTAACACCTCATACCTATCTAGCCACACCACACATTTTCTTTCTAAACCCTTAAAACCTCACACCCAACACACATCTCTCCTAACACCTCGGCGAATCTCACATCTTTCTTCTAAACTTCACTCCATATTATTCTCTTATATTCTACTGTATCTCTTCTCACCTCACATTTTCTTAACACATTACATTTACCATTCAACGCTTCACATCCATCTCCTCACATTTCACAGTCATCTTCTTTCTCATACTTCACAACTTCCCCCTCACAAGGTAAAAAGGTGAAAAAGAATGAAAGTGTGTATGAGAGAGAGAGTGAGAAAAAAAAAACAGCCACTCAAAATCGGGAAGAGGAGAAAAAGATATAATAAAATGTTACAGAAAAACATGAGAAATAAAAGAGACAGGACGATGACTGGAGGTGATTAGATTAAAAAGGGGAAGAATTAATATTATGCGAGGGCAGAAGGACCTGTACCACAAGGGACAAGGGGACAGAAAGAGAGGAGGGAAAGCGAAGAGGAATGAAGGGAAAGGAAGGATGAATGAACAGATGAAAAGGACTGGTTTGGGTCAAAAGGAGTATCAAAACCTTAAAGAATTGCCCACATCTTTGCAGGCATTAACCCTCTCAGGAAAATATATATGGAACCAGAAAGCAGCACATTCTCCGTTTTACTCTTTCTCTCTCTCTCTCTTACACACACACACACACACACACACACACACACACACACACACACACACACACGCACACACACACACACACACACACACACACACACACACACACACGCACACACACACACGCACACACACACACACCACCCTGCTAAAAAATATACAACTTTTATACCCGCGGGCTTCACACAGGTGCCTGGCGCGCGGCACTAAAAACAAAACTTGAGACACTGTAAATGCTTAATGGCGAGGAGATAAGGCGAAGGTGCCGCCTTGTCCAGCACTTCACACACATCCTGTACTAAGGAGGGTAATATTTACATGTCTCCACTCAGCAGCAGCAGGGTGGCATCGTCCTCTCCCATGGCCCCGGCATAACGCAGGGGCTACCCCATGGCCCGCCGCCCTCCTCTCCGCCTCCACCTGCACTTCTGACGACACGATACTCGACGATGGTAAAGGATATAACATCCATCCAACGTAGACGACACCACACTGCTATGGTGACACACTCGTGGGAGGGAACACCTGCTTGGCCACACTAACTGACTTTGACTTGAGGCCTAGTGCACCCTGGCCTGCCTCCTCCACCTGCCTTCACTGCACACACTTGTTGCTTGCTGCCTTGCTTACTCAACTGGCCAGCATGGAACACATACACACACACACTTTGCCTGGAGTTGCAGCACTTATAGCACTTCTCCCTCTACCACTAGACACCCAGCTAGCTCTCGAGACTAAGGTATGGTGTTGGAGTATGAACACACCCACACGACCCTCTGGCGCCACACCTACACGTGGTGGTGGCGCCTGGCTAAACCCGGAGACAGGCCACCACACCCGTGCTTCTTAGGACCCTTAGGACGGTATCACTCATGCCCCGGACCTGCGACGAGGCGGGGCGGGGCGGGACGGGGCACTACAGGACAATCGGAGTCGCTACTCACGTCACGACCGACACTCCACTGCCGCTCTCGCCCCGCCAGGCACAAAGGTACAGAAATAACTCGTCTCTGTTTTCTCGGCTACACTCACTAGCTGCTCCTGTTGTTGCTGCTGATGCTGATGGTGCTGGTGATGTTCCTGTTTTCCCCATGCCCTGCTGACTCTGTTGTCCATCTTGCTGACCACTCGAGCCCTCCTTGACACCCATGACGGTAGGCTCTGATACACGCACACGCCACACTCTCACTCATACTCCCAGCTGCCACGTACGTCAAATTCACACTATGTCACCTAGACGCGCGCCGCATGCCATACTGCGGCCGCTCTCACACTCACACACCCACACCCACTACCACACCCCAGCCACACCCACACATCACCCTGGCGTATAACTTCCATCCACACCCAATTATTTTGTTCCTACACATCCTCCACCACATTCTCCTCCTCCTCCTCCTCCTCCACCACATCCTCCTCCTCCTCCACCATCCTCCTCCTCCTCCTCCACCACATCCTCCTCCACCACATCCTCCACCATGCACCTCCTTCAACATCTTCACCTTTTTCTCCACCATCTCCTTTTACATCATCTCGTTCCCCCTCCACCACCACCACCACCTCCTCCTACTCATCATCCACCTACCTCCTCTTCCCGCTGCCACTGTTCACTCCTATATTTATAAAAGGCGAGGAAAATAGCGAGCGACGCGACTGAAATATCCCCGCCTCTAAATATAACTCCCAGCCACACACAACACCACCCCACCACCCACACACAAGAAAACATAAACAAAACTAATAACAAAAACAAATACGCAACTCGCCCATGTCTCTTATTCAGTATATTATTATCATGTTAACGTGAATCAAACTTAGGTGTTGTTATTGTGGGGTTTGTAGTGGGAAGGTGAGTTATATTATGAAGGGATGGGTTGTGATATGAAGGAAAGGAAGGGAGAATGATATTTAGGTAGGGGAATGATGATGATGTAGGGAGAAAGATGAGGGAAAGGGAGAGTGATATGAGAGTAGAGGGGGAGAGGGAGATGGTAGGTGAGAGTGATATTTAAGTAGGGGAATGTGATAGAGAGCGAGATGAGGGAAAGGGAGAAAGATATGAGCGTAGGGAATGTGTCAGAGAGAGAGAGAGAGAGAGAGAGAGAGAGAGAGAAATGAGGGAGGGAAGATAGGAAAGAATGGATGCTGTCCACTACAAACATAATGACTGTAAGGTTCATATTTACATCCTCACCTCCCTCAACCAAAGAAAGATAAAAAAACAAACAAAAAAACTACGAACACATTTAATATTTCACTGTTTTTTTTTCTCTCCCCTTGTCAACCTGGCACTTACTCCTCATCCTAAACCTGTATATAGCAACAAGGGAGTGTATGGGGAAGAGTGGGTGGTGTTGGTGTTGGTGGTGGTTGCAGTGGTACAAGCCAGTCATCCAAATTAAATATATCCCTGTCGTCATCATTCAATTCTTCATAATCAGACAATAATATTTTAAACTCATCCATTTCTTCAACAGTAAATTAATCATATTCGTCAAATTAATAATCTTCATCTTCATCATTCAATTCTTCATAATCAGTTGTTGTTGTTGTTGTTGAAGTTCCTCAAGCTGTCTGGCCGAACAGCCCCGAGTTCTTGAGGAAGGCTATGGCTTGAACCGGGCTTTCCCACAGTGCCCTCAGTGAGTGTATCTTGTGTTGTTGGCGAGTGTCGTTGTGTTCGTTGCAGTCTTCCATGATGTGTTTAATAGAATGGGGTGCTGTGTTGCATCCTGGGCAGGTATCTGTGATGGCTCTGTCTAGTTTCTTTTGATATGTTAGAAGAGCCGGATGGTGGCCGCTTCTCAACCTGGCCAGGTGAACTCTGTCTTCGCGGGGTAGGGAGGATTTTGATGGGTGGATGTCAGGGGGTCGTGCATGCAGCAGGGTGTTGTTTTTAAGTTTTTTGATGGAATGGTGGGTGATTTGAGTGTGGATGTGTTTTTTGAGGCTGGTTTGGGGTGGGCAGGGTGTAAGAGATGATAGTATTTGTGTGTGGTATCGTGTACTGGGGGTTGTTTTGATGTTTCTTGGCATCTCTGGGTGTTTTACCATGTAGTGTAGTGGGTGGTGTAGATTTCTGGAGGCTGCGGCAAATGTTTGTGTGCCTCTCATGTCAAGGTGGTCCTTAATCTTGAGGATTTTGGTTTCGTGGTGTAAGTGATATGTAGGTGTGGTAGCTGTGCAGCCTGTGATTATTCTTAGGGCTCTGTTTTGTATGGTCTGTAGGGTGTTGAGATGGGTCTCAGTGAGGTTTGAGGCCCAGGCGGGGCTTGCGTAATCCATCACTGATCGGATATATTGTTTGTACACTGTGGTTGTGGTTTCTTTGGTGTGTCCAAATGTTGTGCTGGTAAGTGATCTGAGGGCCTTGAGTCTTTGCATGCATTTGTTTTTGATGGTTGTGATGTGTTGTTTGAATGTCATAGATGTGTTGTATGTTATGCCAAGTATTTTGGGTGTGTGTGTGTGTGTGGTATAGGTGTGTTGTTTATGGTGAGGTGTGTTGTGTAGCGGTGTTCTGCATTCCAGTTGGTGGGAAGGGTGGCTGTTGACTTGGTGGGTGCTATTTTAAGTCTATTTGTGATGAACCAGGCATTGAGTGTGTTGAGGTAGGGTTGGAGGATGTGAGTGGCTGTGTCTGCATTTCTGTGTGTACATGTGAGTGTTATGTCGTCTGCGTAGGAGGCTACTTGTATTTGTGGTGTCTGGGGTGTTGGTAGGTCGTGCATGTATAAGTTGAAAAGGCTGGGTGAGAGTACTGAGCCTTGGGGGACGCCGTTGGTGAAGCTTTTTATGTTGGGTGATTGACCAGCATGTGTAACATGGGCTATTCTTCCTCCCAAGAAGCTGGTTAGCCATCTTTTTGTATTGTTGTGCATGTTTGTGTTGTATATTTTGTTTGTGAGGTTGTGGCGGGGGATGGCATCAAATGCTTTACTAATGTCCAGTGTGACTAGGAGTGTTCTGTGTGGGGGTCTATCTGAGTTGATGCCATCATAAATTCTTTGTGTGAGGTCTGTGAGAAGAGTGTTTGTTGAGTGTAGTGGTCTGAAACCATGTTGTGTGGATGCAAGGGGAATGTGTGGTGTGATTTGGGTGATGATGAGGCGTTCGATAATCTTGGAGGGGGTGCAAAGGAGGGTAATGGGGCGGTGTGATGAGGGTAGTGTGGGGTCTTTATTGGGTTTGGGGATAGTGATGATGTTTCCGTGTCAATAATATTACAAACTCATCCATTTCTTCAATAGAAAATTAATCATATTCGTCAAATTAATTAATAATCTTCATCATCATCATCATCATTCATCTTCACTCTACCCCATACCCTCATCTTACATCTAACCTCTCATCTCATCTTCACACCTAATATTATAAACTCCATTTCATTATACACATTATATACACACAGCTCACCTTCAACACACATACACACACACACACACACACACAAGTAAACAACACACACACACACACACACACACACACACTCACAGACACGTATACAACACACACAAGACACCACATAACCAACCACATACACACACTCCCCACTCTCTCTCTCTCTCTCTCTCTCTCTCTCTCTCTCTCTCTCTCTCTCTCTCTCTCTCTCTCTCTCTCTCACACACACACATACACACACATACACAACCACACACACACACACACACACAAGACAACACACGCGTCCCGTTGTCTCAATTCCTGGCACCCGCTGGGGAACTCGGGGTGTATTTTTAGGTCGAAGTTGTGGCCAAGGGAGGGAGGCGTCCGGACCTGATGTGTCCTCACTCGTACACCAAGGTGGGGGAGTGAGAGTTGGGGGAGAGAGAGTTGGGGGAGTGAGAGTTGAGGGAGAGAGATGTGGGTGTGTAAGAGTTGGGGAAGTGAGAGTTGGGTGTGTGAGAGTTGGGAGTGTGTGAGAGTTGGGGGAGTGAGAGTTGGGGGAGTGTGAGAGTTGGGGGAGTGAGTGAGAGTTGGGGGAGTGAGTGAGAGTTGGGGGAGTGAGTGAAAGTTGGGGGAGTGAGTGAGAGTTGGGGGAGTGAGTGAGAGTTGGGGGAGTGAGTGAGAGTTGGGGGAGTGTGAGAGTTGGGGGAGTGAAAGTTGGGGGAGAGAGATGTGGGTGTGTGAGAGTTGGGAGTTTGTGAGAGTTGGGGGAGTGAGAGTTGAGTTGGGGGAGTGAAAGTTTGGGGAGTGAGAGTTTGGGGAGTGAGATGTGGGTGTGTGAGTTGGTTGAGTGAGAGTTGGGAGTGTGTGAGTTGGGGGGGAGTGAGAGTTGGGGGGGAGTGAGAGTTGGGGGAGTGAGAGTTGGGGGAGTGAGAGTTGGGGGAGTGAGAGTTGGGGGAGTGAGGTAGGGGGGTGATTTAAGTGAGTGAAGTGTGGAGAAAAGTTTGGGGAAGAGTAGAGTTGGGGGAGAGTTGGGGCAGAGTGGTGTGGTTGGAAGTTAGGGGAGAGAAGTGTTGGGGAGAAATTGAGGTGGGGTAGAAATTGAGGTGGGCAAAAGTGAGGGAGAGAGGTGGAGGTGGGTGGATGGATGAAATAGAAGAAGTGGAATAGAAGAAAGTAGATGATAAAGAAATAGAACATGAGAGAGAGAATGAAAGCAAAAGTTGAAAAGCTGATGATGGAAGATGATGTGGAAAGGAACAGGGATGGAAATCAAATAAAGTAGGAGGGATGAACAGAGATAAAATTCACACAGTAATGTATCAGAAGGGCAGGTAGGTAGGTAGGTAGGTAGGTAGGTAGGGCAACTGGTAGAGTGATCAACAGAATACTGAGGGAACTAATAAGATTTTACAAACATATGGCGCCACACATGCTAAAAGGAAACACGACCACCATC
>JAWQEG010008550.1:0-14575 GCA_033782935.1 Petrolisthes cinctipes
GGAAGGGAGGGAAGAGAGAATGCCAAGAAGTTAATTTAGGGACCGCGAATGAAGGAAGGAAGGAAGCAGGGGAAAATAGACGTAAGGAAGAGGTAAATTTACGAAAGAAGAGAAGGGAAGGATGAAGGATTGAAGGAATATAAGATGCCAGGAGAGTAGAGAGAGATGAAGAAAAGAAGACAAAATAGAATGACAGTTCTGAAAGGGAGAATAAAGAAAGGAAGCAAGGGATGAAAAAGATAATTTGAAAGAAATAAAGAAAAGATAGATATTTAGAAAGAACGGAGGTAGAGACAATAATAAGAATGAAGGGATAGTTAAAGGAAGGAAGGAAGGAAAGAAGGAAGGCAGGATCATTATATAGAAAGAAAGGAATATTGGAACTATGAAGGAAGAAAGGAAGTGATAATAAGTGGGAAAGAGAAGAAGAGGGAGGATGACAGTTAAAAGGAGGAAGAGAAGAAAAGAATGCTAGAAAAAGACAGAGGAATAATAATTATGAAGGAATAAGGAAAGAAAGAATGCCGAGAAAGAATTGAAGGATGAAGGAAGGCGGAAAGGAAGGATGGACGGGACGATGTTAGGAAGGAGGGGAAGGATGAAGGAAGACAGGAAGGGAAGGAGTGGGTGGAGGAAAGGAAGGATGGACGGGACAATGTTAGGAAGGAGGGGAAGGATGAAAGAAGACAGGAAGGGAAGGAGTGGGTGCATGGAGGAAAGGAAGGATGGACGGGACGATGTTAGGAAGGAGGGGAAGGATGAAGGAAAACAGGAAGGGAAGGAGTGGGTGCATGGAGGAAAGGAAGGATGAATGGGACGATGTTAGGAAGGAGGGGAAGGATTAAGGAAGACAGGAAGGGAAGGAGTGGGTGCATGGAGGAAAGGAAGGATGGACGGGACGATGTTAGGAAGGAGGGGAAGGATGAAGGAAAACAGGAAGGGAAGGAGTGGGTGCATGGAGGAAAGGAAGGATGGACGGGACAATGTTAGGAAGGAAGGGAAGGATTAAGGAAGACAGGAAGGGAAGGAGTGGGTGCATGGAGGAAAGGAAGGATGGACGGGACGATGGTTACGAAGGAAGGCAAGGGATGAAGGAAAACAGGAAGGGAAGGAGTGGGTGCATGGAGGAAAGGAAGGATGGACGGGACGATGGTTACGAAGGAGGGGAAGGATGAAGAAAGACAGGAAGGGAAGGAGTGGGTGCATGGAGGAAAGGAAGGATGGACCGGACGATGGTTACGAAGGAAGGGAAGGATTAAGGAAGACAGGAAGGGAAGGAGTGGGTGCATGGAGGAAAGGAAGGATGGACGGGACGATGTTAGGAAGGAAGGCAAGGGATGAAGGAAAATAGGAAGGGAAAGAGTGGGTGGAGGGAGTCAGGAGGGACTGATTACAAAGCCCGGAGAGGGAGATTACAAGGAGGCCAAGCGATCAATTTCTGAGCAAGCAGAGATTTTGTAATTACCGCGAGGGAGACCAGGGAAGGAAGGTTGGTATAGGTAGGTAGATAGGTAGGTAGGTAGATCAGGCACATGGAGATAGAAGGATAGGTTTTAGGTGAGATTCTCTTGTTGGTGAATTGGAAGGTCTCTGATTTCTCCAAACTATGCCAGGATATAGATACCCTCAATAGTTAGTTACTAATAGGGGATTTCTTTTGTGTCATAGCTTGGAGGAATCAGAGACCTCCCAATTCAACAACAAGAGAATATCCCCTTAACGTTCAGTAGATAGATATTTAGATGGATAGGTAGATAGACGGCTAGTTTTTCGGGAAATAGGAAATGTTGATAATAACGACAAAAGAGAGAGACAGGAGAGAGAGAGAAAGTATGGGAAAATCTCTGGTGAAGTGAGTGAAGAAGTAAAATAGAGTAAATCCACTGAGAATAAAGTAAATAATGGAAGTGGTACAATGAAAGCTGAGAAACCATAAACCTTCTGTAAATACTGTGAGGCCTAATGGTGGTTCTTGTCTTTGATGCATGCTGTGTTTACCTCCTGTGCTCCCCCAGTACCCTATAGTCACGACCTCTCCAACACCCACCCACCCACCCCTCCTTCATCAACTGAGCCTCGACCACAACACAACCATCTCCACCTACCTCCTCCACAACCTCAACTACGATCATGCCCAAACTCATGTCCCTTCAACTAATACACAACTCCCCTTCCCCTCTTCCCCTAATCTCACCCTTTCATGTTTCCTGCTCCTTTTCTCGCTTTTCCATTACCTTTACCTTTTTTGTTTGTTTCCCTGTCCCATACATAATTTATTCTCTTTTCTGTCTGTATACCTCTTCTAATTGCATATTCGCTTTTCTTCCTTTCCATTTTCCCTCCCTCCCTTTCATTTCTCCATCTCCTCCATCATCCCCTACGTAGTTTTCATTTAAAGCAGTACTCACTTTCCCCTCCCTCACTTTATTCCAATTTTCTTCCACACCTTTCACCTCTCACAAAATCACCCTCTCCTTCTGTCCGTCCCCTCTTCTCTCCCATTGTATATTCCTTCATTTTACCTCGCCAATCCTCCCCTCTAACCTGAAGCCGCTCCACCCGCAAGACAATGACCGAAAAAGGAATAATTTTGTGTGATTTTGGCCGGAGGAAATGAGGGACAATCAGCTTAAGGGGAGATTTTCTTGTTGGTGAATTGGAAGGTCTCTGATTCCTCCAAACTATGCCAAGAAACAGACGAACTTAATGTTACTTTAATGAGAGATCTGTTTGGTGGTGTAGTTTAGAAAAATCAGAGACTTCCCAATTCACCAACAAGATAATATCCCCTTAAGAATGCATAAGTCAGCTTTATTCTTGGTGGGACAGCAACACATTTTACTGTAGGAGGGAGAGAGATTGGCTGGTGGGGGGAATGGGTCATAATAAAGGAAGGGGAAGAGTAGTTTAGAGAGAATGAAGAAGTGGAAAGAATTATGGAGAAGTAAATGTGTAAATGTGTGTAAATTGTGTGTAAATGTGTAAATTGTAAAATGTGTAAATTGTGTTAGAAGCGTGGGTAAGGAGTGAGAGGGATGTTTTGAGTGTGTAGGAGAGTAAGAATCTTAGAGGTGAAGGAAAGGAGGAAGATAGAGAGAGATATTCAGCAAATATACATAACCAATGCATCAATAATCACTTGAATTTTGAATGTCTCTTTCAGCATATCACATTCTGGTCATATATATTTTGAATCATATTTTCAGTAAACGCTAGAAAATTTGTAGAAGGGGGGATGGGGGACGAAGGAAGGGTACTAACACTATATATCAATTGTGGTTGTGTGAAGTATGGTAAGTGAATGTGGGAGAGAAGGCGAGATAACTGTGTAGGAAGGGAGTTGTGGGAAAAGAAGACAGGAAAGAAAATATCTGAATTTGGGTGGGCACGAAAGAAGGGTACTACTAAAACTATATATTAAATGTATATTAATTATATATTGAAGTATGGTAAGTGAATGTGGGAGAGAAGGCGAGATAACTGTGTACGAAAGGAGTTGTGGAAAAAGAAGACAGGAAAGAGAATATCTAGATTAAAGACTATATTGTATGCTGGGAAGACAGATCGAGTACAAGGACTGAGGGATAGTGAGAACAGAGGGCACAGTCGGCCTCAGAAATTCGTATACACCCCTGTGACATCAAACTTTTCTAGTAATTTTATATTTTTAATACTTGAATCAGTCAGCAGTATAATGCCGACAGTATGTACAGCCACAAACAAATATCCACCGACACTTTCCTTCCATCGTAGTAAATATCTTGGTAATAAAGAACAACACGTGTATGATTTTGCAGCCCCTCATGATAATAATTGAGGGGGTTGAGTTGACGTAAAATGTTGTAAGATTATATTTTGATTTGAGACAGATTTATTTGCACGATGGAAGGAAGGTGTCGGTGGATATTTGATTGTGGCTGTACATAGATCCCTTATAACCAAGGCTTTGTGTACGAATTCCTGAGGCCGACTGTACACATTCACGTTTACATCTCATGCATACTATAACTTTACATGTTTTATACAAAGTTCTTGCCAGTTTCTTGCGTGTTTCGTGTACAGTCATGAATCATAATTCCAAGGCTACCCAGGGTGCATGTAGTGGAGTTAAAGCCTGGTATCATTCAGTGTTAATTAAAAAGAACACACAAGTCATCATACAAAGACGTCAGGTTGGCTTCATTCCACCTGGTTGGGATTAGAGGCATAACTCATGGCTGTGCTTTGGTAGAGTACAATAGAAAGAAGTTTTTGTAGTGTAAAGCATAAAGTCATCTATAAGAACTACTAGATGTAATTTCCGAGAATAGTCTTTGTAACCTCTACTAGATTAACAATACGGCTCATACAGAATTTAATGTCTTACTTGCCTTCATTACGTCTTATACACTATTTTCCACTTTATTGATTATTTTTAGCGGCGTCTCGTATAATTTTTTACATAATATTATTCTGTAATTCATATATAGACAGTCTGGTAGCAGCAGGAGTATCTTGCATAATGTGTAAGTGAACTACGTAATATCAACGGTCAAGAAAAGACATATTTTATTCAAGGTAGAAGTGGTTTAGCCAAGTGATATGTGTGTGTGTGTGTGTGTGTGTGTATGTATGTGTGTGTGTGTGTGTGTGTGTGTGTGTCTATGTACAGGAGCAGAAGCAAAGGGAGGGAAGGTATGTGTTGGGTGTGAGCACTATACAACAATCGTAATGACTGCATAAGTTAGTACAATTTCTTTTTAAAGAAATTGTGCTTGGAGTCATAACTGTAGTAACGCGCGTTGGATGATGAAGTGATAATGTACAACTAATGGATGAATACGGATGGTGGCAGTGAATGTGCAAGTAGCTGAAGGTAGAGGACAACGTGGGGAGAATTTGTTGGTGAGATTTGAATGGAGAGAGAGAAAAAATGCAAGAGGACGAGTGTGATACCGGTGAAGGTGTTGCTTTGATAGTGTGAGGTAGGTGGAGTAGAAAGGTCAAGGACTGCTCCGTTGGGAAAGAGATTTTGCTGCCATATTCCGTGTGTGAAGAATGTGTGTTGTGAAGTACGATGCCGTCGGGGTCACGAGTTTTATTTATCCTGAAACATCTTGTCGTTGAATATAGTGTGTCCGCTGGGGAGTGAATATTTATAGGAATGAAAAATGTCAACAACCGGTATAGATATTATATTATATAAAGGGAAAATTTGGGTATAAACTTAAGACAAAATAATAACTTTACCAAAGGAAGGGAATACTGACATAAGCAAAGGAACTGAAAGAGGAAGGAAAGAGTGAAGTAAAGAAGGAAGGAAGAGTGGTGAGCGGGAAGGCCAATACGACTACAACCATATCACAGGCAAGGAGAGATGAAAGCAAGGGTGGAAGGCAGGCAGGCAGGCAGGCAAAGGGAGAAGGAACTGTGAGGAGAGACGAGTTGTCAAATAGGAGAAAAATATCAGGAAGGCATACAGGCGAGGAAAAGGGAAAGGTTAGGGTGAAAATACTGTATAAAGAAAGGAGTCAGGATGAACCAAGTGCAAAACCACTAATATAAAGCAAACTTGAGATTACTAGATGAGTAATATTATGACGGCGAGAATATAATTATTTCCTACATCAGACGTCTATCTTTAAGGAGGCATTATACTCTTGGTACGTTGGAGGCTTGCGATTCCTCCAAACTATACGACGAAAGAGATCAGAACTATTAAGAATAAGCGTAGCCTCCTGCTTGGATTAGTTTGGAAGAAATCAGTTGCTCCAGATTTACCAACACTGTACACTCGGGATACATAATTTCTGACCAGAGTGTGAGGAGCAGAAAGCTTCGAATCGCCTGGTATTGCTCATTTCCCCACTCAGTGCACATATAGGGGCTGAGTTCGAAAGCAGGGTATGTGTGTGTGTTGCCTGCCGTTCGTCTCTGGTCAGGGATTACGTATCACGAGTGTACTACCTACCACCTTAAAAGTCATGACCACCACGCTGCCGTAATAATTCCCCAGACATAAATAATCAACACAGTTCAGTCACCACCAACACCAACACCAACACCACCACCACCACCTTCACCTTTGAGTGTGTGTAGCATAAAGGTGTTGTTGGTATTGACTCCTCGACCCGGATAAGAAAAGGCTGTATGATATATTGGGTGTATGCACGCTACCTACCCTATATATACCAAGCGTCCCACCACATCACCCCTGGCTTTGGACATTATGCCTATATAGTCCAACACGAAGGTTTATGAATACAGGGAAAGTATTGAACTTCCATGGACCATAGGTTAGTGGTTTGGTTTAACAGAGTGAGGACATTACTTCAGTCTTTTTTTTTTCTCTCTCTCTCTGATTTTATATACAAAACATTAGATGAAATAAATGTATATGATTTCCGTACATTTACGTTAATTAAGTGATAATCTTTCAGTATAGTTGACGACCTGACTAACGTTAATTTAGGTGATAATGAACAGTTCAATGTATTAAAAAAGTGAGGTGGTTCGCTGCCCACAGAAGTCAGCATATAATCAGTAACTAACTTGACTTGTAGTAGAGAGTGATCATTTACATTTTACTACCCAAACATGACTCTCCTGGTAACTACTGATGAACTGTAGAAGAATACAGCATCGCACATCAAGGATTTACAGTACATTAAACTTCTGGGGGTATATTTGTACATGCTCGGACTACTTGTACAGTCACGAGCATTAATAAGTATACAGTTATAGTTGCAGCTTTGAACAGTCCAATTCACTAAAGAAATAATTCCAATGGAAATCTTATTGTGCATTTATTTACTGTCTCTAGGTATTCGAACCACACCTGAATACTTAATAGTGCTCGTGAGTGAGTGTACAGTACGTCCTGCAGTAATTTGGAGTCAATGTAGGCCTCCAAACTCAGCTATAGAACACATCCCCTATATAATTCCACATGGAGGGGTTCTGTTTTCTGGCATAGTTTGGAGGAATCAACAGTCGCCTTCCAATTTTCCATAATAGGTTACTCCCCTTAAGTTTATGGTGCACACATACATTTATCTAACTAATGGTTGGCCTTCTTGTTCTGAACTATGAACTTGTAATACTTGGGTAGTAATTGTATAATGGTGCCAACTCCTCACCAAGTCAGAGTGTGAAGCATGGATGGCTGCAGCTTGGTAGTCACATGTCCTGGGGAGTATAGGGAAGGTTAGTGATGGATTGGGGAGTATAGGGAAGGTTAGCGATGGGTTTGAGGAGTGGAGAGTGGGAAATTTAGCGATGGACTGGGGAGTATAGGGAAGGATAGCCATGGATTGGGGAGTATAGGGAAGGTTAGTGATGGATTTGAGGAGTGGAGAGTGGGAAATTTAGCGATGGACTGGGGAGTATAGGGAAGGTTAGCCATGGACTGGGCAGTATAGGGAAGGTTATAGCGATTGATTTGAGGAGTGGAGAGTGGGAAATTTAGCAATGGACTGGGGAGTATAGGGAAGGAGAGCCATGGATTGGGGAGTATAGGGAAGGTTAGCCATGGATTGGGGAGAGGGGGAAGGTTAGCCATGGATTGGGGAGTACAGGAAGGCGTGCGATGGATTAGAGAGTGGAAAGGGTTTGCGATGGATTGGGGTGAAAAGGAAGGTTAACGATGGATTGGGAAGTGGACGGGATTTGCGATAGATTGGGGAGTGAGAATGATTAGCGATGGATTGGGAAGTGGACGGGGTTTGCGATGGATTGGGAAATGAGGGAGGATTAACAATGGATTGGAGAAATGGGGAAGGTTAACGATGGAGTAGAAAGTAAAAGGAGAGGATTAACAAAGGATCCTATGAGTCTGCAACATAATTTTAGTCTGTGAAGTCCATAATATCACTTTTTATGGGTAATAGAATATCGACCCGGTGGCATGAACCTCCCACATACATCTGAACCCTGATAATAATTTATTTGTATACAATTTACTAGGTTTTGTGTAGTTTCAAGAGCAAGGGTATAGGAAATATCGACCACCAGTGTACCGTACAGAGTCCCAAACCCTGTCCCCTTTCTGATTCACGTTTTTTCGTCCTGGGATTATGATGGCTATACAATGGCTATACACCAAAGCCTTCATACAGACCAGGCAGTACAGGCTTTGGTAGAAATCCATTAATAATTCTGTGTGAAAGTGGTATTGTTGGCTATTTACGAGCAGACGAGATAGGCAGATTCAAGAAATGATCATAACGTGACAAAGGGGAAAGAGTGTATGGTCTGACAAATAATTATTACCATTTAATTTAATGGTATTTATTTACATACCAATCCTTACTGAGAGAGAGAGAGAGAGAGAGAGAGAGAGAGAGAGAGAGAGAGAGAGAGAGAGAGAGAGAGAGAGAGAGAGAGAGAGAGAGAGAGAGAATGAATTACTCCCCAGTGATAGTCGTAGGTAAGGATAGAGAAGTAGAAGGCTCTCTCCCCACTCTCCAATCCCTCCGGCCTGAGACGTACAGGAAATAAAGTCAGGAATGGGAACCTTGTGGGGTTGGCAGAAATACTCCACAAGGAAATTTTATAGGAAAGATAGAAAGTAGGTGAAATTTGGCTAACTTGCCACCTGTAATGGGCAAAAATTATTCATTAGTAAACATTGTAAGTCGGGGATTAGACGCAAGGTGTTTATCTAAGCGACGTTTGAAGCTGTCTATGGTGTTACAGTCAATTACGTTACGGGGAAGCCCATTCCATAAGTTGACGACTCGGTTAAAAAAGAAATTCTTTGATTTGTGCGAATTAAAAGATTTACCTATGATTTTGCAGCCGTTTCCTCTCGTGTAGTTTGATTGATCAATAGTGAAATATTTGGTGCAATCCATATTATCTATGCCTTTGATTATTTTAAATACCTGGATTAAGTCACCTCTCAGTCTACGTTGTGTCAATGGGAATAGATTTAATTCGCTTAGCCTCTCATCGTACGTTTTATTTCTCAGACTTGGTATCATTTTAGTAACTCTACGTTGGACTCGTTCCAATTTTGCTATATCTTTCTGGTAGTACGGGCACCAGGCTTGAATACAATACTCCATAAGGAGACGGACCAAGGAATTATACTCGAATGCTCTGCCGATAAAGCCGATAGTTTTATTTGCTTTCTTAATTACTTCCGTACACTGCTGACTGGGTTTTAGGTTACTTGATACTGTTACCCCTAAGTCTGTCTCTCGATCCACGCTTTTGAGTTGCTTACCATTTAACGAGTAGTTTGCTGCTACGTTATGATGTCCGATGTGGAGCACTTTACATTTATCTGAATTGAAGGACATTTGCCAAGTTTTCGCCCAATTTGACAATTTATCGAGATTATCTTGCATTTCTTTAGTCTGTGCGTTAGTGAGTACTGTATTTGCAATATTGGTGTCATCGGCAAACTTCGATATTATGCATGAGAGGCCTTCGTCTATGTCGTTTATGTAAACTAGGAATAGGATTGGCCCTAAAACTGACCCCTGTGGCACCCTGCTCGTAACGCCTGTCCAACTAGATGATTTTCCATTTATTACCACGCGTTGTTTACGGTTGCTTAGCCAGTTCTCTATCCATCTTACGGTATCGCCTTGGATTCTGTGATTTTAGTTTAGATATTAAGCGTTTATGGGGAACTTTATCAAAGGCCTTTAGGAAATCTAGATAAATTATGCCTACTGCTTTACTCTTATCATATTCATTGAAAATGTCATTTAAAAAGTCTAATAGGTTCGTTAGGCAAGAGCGTTTATTACGAAAACCGTGTTGAGTGTCTCTAAGTAAGTTGTTTTCCTCTAAGTGATTTGTAAGTTTATTTCGTATGATTGTCTCTAGCATTTTGCATACGACTGAGGTTAGGCTGATAGGGCGATAGTTGCTAGGTAGAGATTTGCTGCCTTTTTTTAAATATTGGTGTTACGTTAGCGAGCTTCCATTCGTCAGGTATTGTTCCAGTGTGTAAAGAATAGTTAAAGAGCAGAGTCAGAGGTTTTACTATATCGCTTTTTGCTTCCTTTAATACGCGAGGGGAGATCGTGTCTGGCCCAGGTGACTTATTTATATTTAATTTATCAATACATTTTATTACGCCACTTTCTGTTATGCTGATATTACTTAATACCTCGGTATTTTCATTTTGGACTGTTGTTACTGCTGGTATATCGTTTGGGTTTTCTGTAGTAAAGACTGATGCAAAGAAAGTGTTAAGGATACCACTCATTCGCTCTTCATCTGTAGTAAAGTCCCCATTCTCATCAAGTAGTGATCCGATAGTTGACGTGAGTACTTTCTTTTGCCGAATATAACTGTAGAACTCTTTCGGGTTTGTCTTACTTTGATTTGCAACGTGTTTTTCAATGGTCTTTTTACTCTGTTTGATTAACTTTTCAGCTTTTCTTCGTAAGTCTGTAAACTTGGCCCGCTCGTCATTGTAGTCTGTGATTTTTACTCTATTATGGGCATTCTTTTTGGCGCGTAAACATTCGGCTATCTCTTTACTCCACCACTTGGGCTTTAAGTTTTGTGCTGAAAGTCGGTTTTTTAACGGTATGCTATCTTTGACTGCTTTTGTTTACGCATTAGTGAAAAAGTTCCATTGTGTATTAATGTCAATAGTGTCTCGCAGACATTTCCAATCGGTATCTTTTAGTATCGCTCTGAGTTGGTGAAAATTAGCTTTTCTAAAGTCGGGGATTTTTTCGTAGCTGTAATTTATTTCGCTTCTATTGAAATTTATACTGAATGTGATTATGCGGTGGTCGCTATTAGTAAACTCATCACCCACGTTAATATTCCCTATCAAGTCTTCTTTTGTTGCAAATACTAGGTCAAGAACGTTATTTCCACGAGTTGGGCTATTAACAAATTGGATAAGAGAGCTCTCTTGTAAGTCAGTATAAAGGTCTTGTCCATAGTGAGCTGATAATGGTTCTCCCCACTTTGTTACTGGTAAATTAAAATCGCCAAGAATTACGGCCTCATGCGTGTTACTCATCTCGTTAATTTGTTCATAGATATCACGGTCGGTTTGTACTGGTTGAGCTGGGGGTCTGTATAATAAGGCTAACAAAAGTTTCATCCTGAATTTATTTCTAATGAGTATATATAGTGTGTCTACGTTAGCGATATGGGGCTTTGATACTAGGATCGGTTTGAGGTCATCTTTAATATATAATAGAACTCCGCCTCCCCTTTTATTTGTTCGACCTTTCTCAAATATTGTATAGCCAGGAATTGTATACTCTGCTAGGAAGTCTCTGTTTTCAGTATTTAGCCATGATTCCATAATGCGGATTATATTATAATTTTCTGTGAAAGTTAATTCCTCTAAATCTGTAAATTTGTTAAGGATGCTGCTAGCGTTAACATAAAAAACCTTTAGAGTATTTCGGTTGGGTAACAGCACGTTTGCCCGTGTTATTCTGTTTGTTCGTATTAAGAGAGAGAGAGAGAGAGAGAGAGAGAGAGAGAGAGAGAGAGAGAGAGAGAGAGAGAGAGAGAGAGACGAATAATACATACATCAAACAAAATACACCTTTAGTAGCTACAATTGTTTCCCGCTTTTTTATTGTGAGAGAGACATTGAGACAAAAGAATAACAGGGAGTATAAGTTTAAGAAACGAAGATTTTGCAACCTGCGGCTCCCTTGAAAAAGACAAATGAGTTTATAGCGGAAAAAAATGAATAAAGGTGGAAGCGAAGAGAGGCCTGAGAGTGACAAGCTTCTTCAAGCTGAAATTTTCCCGGTGTTGTAACGAGGTGGAAGGAAAACCCGATAGAAAAGTTGGGAGAAAGTAAAAGAAAGGAGGGAGACCGGTACATAGAGATAGAGAGGCAGCCAGAATACACACACAGAGAGAGAGAGAGAGAGAGAGAGAGAGAGAGAAATTGACTAACAGACAGACAGAAGACAGTAAGAGAAGAACGGATGGCACGCGGAAAAAGGAGAAAGGGAAAGTGAAGTGACAGAGAAAAGAAGACTGAGACATGGCGAAAGGCACACGAGACAAGAGAGAAAGAGATAGGAAGAGAAAAATAGAGAAACGTCAGCAAGACAAGATATGAAAAGAGGTAGGAGAGACGCAGACAGACTGACAAACACACAAGAAGGGGAAGGATTGAAGGTGACGAGGGGAAAGGTATAAAGTTCGCAGGATATGAAGGAAACAAGCAGACTGACATAGATGAAGGATATTTTAGTCAGTCGGTAAGTCACCAAGGCAACCTGTCAAGTGATCAGTCATTCAGCCAGTTAGTCAACCTGTCCGTTAATTAGCCAGTGACTGTTGTATATTATCACTCAGTTATTCATATAACCAGACTGAAATATATCACTCAGTTATTCATAAAACCAGACTGAAATATATCACTCAGTCATTCATAAAATCAGACTGAAATATATCACTCAGTCATTCATAAAATCAGACTGAAATATATCACTCAGTCATTCATATAACCAGACTGAATATATCACTCAGTCATTCATAAAATCAGACTGACAAACAGGCACCACCAATCAGTCATTCAAGGAGAACCCAAAGAAAGAACGAAGGGCTGTGTAGGTGAAGAGGAAACCGAGAATAAAAAGCAGATGTGTGGAGGAACAGAAAAGTAATACTGAGAAGTTTGTTAGCAAGTAAGTAGGTAGGGATGTAAACTGACGCATGAGGAGGCAGAGAGGTAAAGAGAGGGACAAGGAGGAAAAGATGAAGATGAAACTTTGGATGAGGATAGAGGTAAAGATGGAGATGGAAAAAGAGGAGAAGGAGATAAAGAGGAAAAAGAAGAAGTAGGAAGCGTAAAAAATGTACAGTTGAGTAAACGGTCTGAGGTTGTATAGAGATATAGGATGACGTATGGTAAGGCAAGTAAGCAGACAAGGAAGCAGACACACTGACACACTGACAGACGAGCAAACAGATGGAAGAGGCAGGTAATTCGTAGAAATCCACGATGGAACATCATATAAGCTTGAAAAAGAAAAAAAAGGGGGGACAGAAAGATAATAATATATAAAAATTATGGATAAACAAAAGAAACATGTTAATTTCGATTTACCAACCACACTCGATACTAAATGAAAATATTAAAGGAAACAGATGGAATACGCTCTGAGGCCAAACAAAATGAAAGGAAGGTGGAAATATGATGAAAAAAACGAGGAATTTCGACAAACGAAAGGGAGCTTGTGAAGGATTACAATGATGTAGTTACATACCTCCAACACTGGCTTTCCCATCGATACATACTGTGTCGGGTGTAACTAAGAATTGCAGATTTGATATTTACAGAAGAGAATATGAGCGTTTGTCACTGTAAAATAAATAACTCATATGCAGAACTGAAACGTATAACTAAGAATTGCAGATTTGATATTTACTGAAGAGAATATGAGCGTTTGTCACTGTAAAATAAATAACGCATATGCAGAACTGAAACGTATATATTTACCGGCATCAAGTTTTCCCGACTGGAATGACTTTACACCACTTCTCTGCAACTAAAATTAAGCAGGGTATTCATGGGGTGAGTTGACCTTATTGGTGCTCTCTGGAGTGTGAGTTGGGAAGAGCAGGGGACGAGTGGCGGCACACGAGTGAAAAGGAGACAGGAAAAATGAGAGGGAATGAAAGCTTGGAGGGAACTAGGTAAAGAACTCACAGACACACAGATATAAACAGAGAGCCAGACTGACACAGACAGACAGCCAGACAGACAGACAGCCTGACAGACAGAGAGACAGAGAGCCAGACAGACAGACAGACACACACACAGATATAGACAGAGAGCCAGCCAGACAGACAGCCTGACAGACAGAGAGAGAGAGAGCCAGACAGACAGACAGACAGATACAGACAAAAAGACAAACAGACAGACTGACAAAAAGACCGAGACCCAGACTGACAGATGGACAGACAGACAAATAGAAAGACAGACGGACAAATAGAAAGACAGAAAGACAGACAGTATATTTGTGAGTCGAGATTACATAGAGCAATGGTGAGGAAAATGAATCAAAGAGAGTAAGGAAAATTAAGATAAACAAAGATTTAAAGAGGAAAGGAGGAAGGCAGGGAGGTAGGAAAGAAGGAAGGAAGGAAGGAAGAAAGAACAACAGGGAGAGAGTAAATGAAGTGTGAAGGACGATAGCAAGAAGATACCATGGAACAAGGAGAGGAAGGGAAGGAAGGAAAAAGGATGGAAGGAATGCATGCGAGAAGGCAAGGAAGAATGCGAAATAAAGAGAAAATGATGAATGAAAAAAGAAGGAGAAATGAACGAATGAATGAATGGCTGAAGGAAGGAAAGAAGGAAGGCAGTAAAACAAAAAGGCAATAAGACAGAGATAGAAGAATAAAGGATGAGAGGAAAAGAAACAAAATTAATGAAGAAAGGGTAGGATGGAGAAAGGTAGGAATGAAGAGAATAGGGGATGAAAACAAGAAAGAAAGAAAAGAAGTATATAAAGGAAGAAAAAAGGAAATATTTGAGTAAAGGAGGAAGAACGGAATAAATGAATTAAAAAAAAGAAAAAAGAAAGAGGGATGGATGAATGTGAGGAAGGAGGAAGGAAGAAAAGATGGAGGGTAT
>JAWQEG010008551.1:0-5000 GCA_033782935.1 Petrolisthes cinctipes
AAATAAAAGAGAGAGAGAGAGAGAGAGAGAGAGAGAGAGAGAGAGAGAGAGAGAGAGAGATTATTGACCACACAAACTTGACTACTCAGATGGATAATAGTACAAAATAGTTAATGAAAAATGAAAAATAAAAGAGCTACATATAGACAGACAGATAGATAGATAGATAAACAGTTGAATAGACAAACAGACAGACATATAGACTAATAGATAGATAGATAGATAGATAGATAAATAAACAGAGAGAGAGAGAGAATAAAACAGCTACATACAGATAGATAGATAGATAGATAGATAAACAGTTGGATAGACAGACAGACAGATAGACAGTTAGACGAATAAATAGATAGATAGATAGATAAATAAACAGAGAGAGAGAGAGAGAGAGAGAGAGAGAGAGAGCACCACCACCACCACCACCACTACTGGCCTTTCTTTATTGTCCTCTGATGATGAAATGTTTCCGGTGTGTGTGTGTGTGTGTGTGTGTGTGTGTGTGTGTGTGTGTCATCCATGGCCCTTTATATACATGTTGGGTGTGTGTTTTATCAGAGTGCATGCAACTATACGGAATTTTTTTTTCTGTGTGTTTTTAGGGTGTGTGTATTGCGAGTATGTGCATATGTATATCTGTTTGTGTATATGCTGTATTTTTTTTTCCTGTGTATGTATATTGATGTTATTTGCACTATACCTGTGTGTGTGTGTGTATGAGAGAGAGAGAGAGAGAGAGAGAGAGAGAGAGAGAGAGAGAGAGAGAGAGAGTGATAAAGGTGGGGAGGGGAGGCCAAATCACAGCCATCTGAAGTTTACTGTTGATAAATAATTCAGGGCAAGCTTCAGCCAGCCTTCCCCTCCCGTCTGCTAACTCTCTCTCTCTCTCTCTCTCTCTCTCTCTCTCTCTGTTTATTTATCTATCTATCTGTCAGTCTAATATGCAGCTGTTTTATTTTTATTTTTTTTTCTCTCTCTCTCTCTCTCTCTCTCTCTCTCTGTTTATTTATCTATCTATCTGTCAGTCTAAAATGTAGCTCTCTCTCTCTCTCTCTCTCTCTCTCCAGTCTAAACGGTGTGAGGGTGGAGGGAAAAGTAGGGGAAAGATAGGATGGAAAGAGAAGGAAGGAGATGCGAAGGAAGCGAAATGTTTGATGAGTGTGAAGAAGAAAGTGAAAGAGGAAGGGAAGATAGAGAAAGAAAAGAGGAATAGAGTGAAAGAGGAAGGGAAGATAGAGAAAGAAAAGAGAATAGAGTGAAAGAGGAAGGAAGATAGAGAAAGAAAATAGAATAGAGTGAAAGAGGAAGGGAAGATAGAGATAGAAAAGAGAATAGAGTGAAAGAAGAAGGGAAGACAGAGAAAGAAAAGAGAATAGAGTGAAAGAGGAAGGGAAGATAGAGAAAGAAAAGAGAATAGAGTGAAAGAGGAAGAGAAGATAGAGATAGAAAAGAGAATAGAGTGAAAGAGGAAGGGAAGATAGAGAAAGAAAAGAGAATAGAGTGAAAGAGGAAGGGAAGATAGAGATAGAAAAGAGAATAGAGTGAAAGAAGAAGGGAAGACAGAAAGAAAAGAGAATAGAGTGAAAGAAGAATAAAAGATAGAGAAAGAAAAGAGAAGAGAAACCCAAAGAGAAAAGAAGGGAAGAAGAGAAAGGGAAGAACCAGGAAAGGAATATATAAAGTAAGAGAGAGAGAGAGAGAGAGAGAGAGAGAGAGAGAGAGAGAGAGAGGTGGAGGGAGGGAGAGAGAGAGAGGTATATGGTATGCTAGACAGACACACACACACACACACACATAATATGATACGTACCTACATGATATTGCATCTGGAAGAAAGGACACACACACACACACACACTCTCTCTCTCTCTCTCTCTCTCTCTCTCTCTCTCATCACAGGTAAGCAGATACATAGACTGACACAGGTAAACAAATAGATAAATAGACTGTCTGAGAGAAACACACACACACACACACACACACACACACACACACAGATAGATATTGTGTGTACTAGACTGTCTGAGAGAAAGATACACACACACACAGATAGATATAGTGTGTACTAGACTGTCTGAGAGAAACACACACACACACCACACACACACACACACACACACACACACACACACACACACACACACACAGATAGATATTATGAGAGATGAATGGATGGATGCTTATACAGATACGAATAAATACAGACAAGGTTTGACTTATTAACAGGCAGTGAGATGGATTTACACATATGAATAAAATTGATATATATTGTGTGATAAAATCCTACCCCTCCCCCTCCCCCTCCCTGTTTTCAGGTTTCATGACGTTTCAGAATCATTTCACCCGGTTTTCAGTTTTCATGATGTTTCAAATCATTTCACTGGGCTTTCAGGTTTCATGATGTTTCAGAATCACTCCCAGGTCTCCGGGTTTTTATGGGGTTTCAGAATCATTCCCAGGTCTTCAAGTTTTCATGACGTTTCAGAATCGTTTCACCCGGTTTTCAGTTTCCATGGAGTTTCAAAAAAATTTCACCCGGCTTTCAGGTTTCATGGGGTTTCAGAATCACTACCAGGTCTTCGGGTTTTTATGGGGTTTCAGAATCATCTAAATATTATCAGGTTTACATGGGGTTTCGGATTCTCCCTCCTCTCGGGCTTTCAGATTCTCTTGGGTTCACTACTGGTGGGTGTGGAGTCAATAGTTTACCCCAGTCTGTGTCACAAACTGTTGCCGTAGTTTGGGAAAATTGGCATTCTTCTCTCTTGGAATTCTTCGTGGGAGGAGGAAGAAGAAGAAGAGGAAGATGAGGAGGAGGAAGATGAGGAGGAGGAAGAGGAGGAGGAGGACGAGGAGGAGGAAGAGGAGGAGGAAGAGGAGGAGGAGGAGGAGGAGGAGGAAGAGGTAGAGGAAGAGGAAGAGGAGGAGGAAGAGGAGGAGGAGGAGGAAGAGGAAGAGGAGGATGAGGAGTAGGAAGATGAGGAAGAGGAAGAGGAAGAGGAGTAGGAAGAGGAGGAAGAGGTAGAGAAAGTTAAAGGAGGAAAGAAGAAATTTGGAGGGAGGGGAATGGAGCAGGTGGGGGGAGGTGGGGGAGAGCTTAGTAGGGGAAGTGACATTAAGAGAACAATAGGGGAGGGGAGGAGGGGAGGAGGGGGAGGAAATGGATGGAAAGTGAAATGGAGGGGAATTTATATAGGGGAGGAGGAGGGAGTGGGAAATGGGAAGGGAAAGGAAATTATGGCCATAAGCCTCTCCTTCTTGCCCACACTATATAAATATATACGGTAGTGGGAGAGGAAGGAAGGTAAAAAGGAAGGAAGGAAGGAAGGGAGGAAGGAAGGTAAAAAGGAAGGAAGGAAGGAAGGAAGGATGGAGGTAGGTAGGGAGGAAGGTAGGTAAAAGGATGGAAGGTAAAAAGGAAGGAAGGAAGAAAGGTAAAAAGGAAGGAAGGAAGGAATGATAGAGTGAGGGAGGAAGGAAGGAAGGAAGGAAGGAAGGAAGGAAGGAAGGGAGGGAGGGAGGGAGGAAGGAAGGAACGATGGATGGAAGGAAGGAAGGAAGGAGGGAGGAAGTATGGAAGGAAGGATAGAAAACAAGGAGAGAAATATAGAAGAGGAAGCAGTAAAGACGAGGAAGAAAGAGAAAGGTAAGAAACAAAGAAGGAAGAACGAAAAAAGGAAGCATGGGAGGAAGAACGAAAAAAGGAAGAATGGAAGGAAGGAAGAACGAAAAAGGAAGTAAGGAAGGAAGAACGAAAAAGGAAGTAAGGAAGGGAGAACGAAAAATGAAGAAAGGAAGGATGAAAGGAAAAGACAAGAGAAGAAGGAAGGCGAGGCTTGGCAGAGGTGTCAGTTCTGCCACACCCAATTTACGAGAAAACTGAACGAAGAGAGAGAGAGAGAGAGAGAGAGAGAGAGAGAGAGAGAGAGAGAGAGAGAGAGAGAGAGAGAGAGAGAGAGAGAGATTGTGTGTGTGTGTGTGTGTGTGTGTGTAAAGAGTAGATATATAATTAATCATACATATGGAAAGCCAGACAGGTTGGTAAATAAATAAATAAACAGATTGATAGACAAGACAGACAAATGGATACATACAACAGATAAACACACACACACAGGCAGGCAGGTAGATGGACAGATAAACAGATAGGCAGAAAAACAAGTAGATAGTTAGACAGATAGAGAGATTGAAAACTGACCATATAATATCCCCTTATAACACACACTCCCTGACCCGACCCCCTCACAACACATGCACACACATACACTACCTGACCCCCTCACAACACATATGAACTGACCTGACCCACTCACAACACACACACACACTGACCTGACCCCCTCACAACATACACACACACACACTCCCTGACCTGTCCCCCTCACAACACACACACACACACACACACACAACATTCCCTGACACGACCCACTCACAACACACACACACACTCCCTGACATGACCCCTTCACAACACACACACTTCCTGACACGACCCCCTCACAACACACACACACACACACTCCCTGACCCCCCTCACAAACACACACTCCCTGACACGACCCCCTCACAACATACTCCTCACACAAACACCCTGACCTGACCCCCTTACAACACACACATGCTCTGACCTGACCCCCTTACAACACACACACACCCTGACCTGACTTGACTCTAGTGACCTGACTCAAGTGGTGACCTGGCTTAATATTGGGCAGGTGACGGGTGACAGGTGATGACATACACAGAGATATCGGAAACTGATAGAGAGCATCACTATACCATCAACACCCTTCCCTGCTCTCTCTCTCTCTCTCTCTCTCTCTCTCTCTCTCTCTCTCCTGCCTTTTATCCTTTTCCTTCCCTCTCTCCCTCTTTCCTCTCTCGTCTCTCTCTCCCTTCCTTCCACTACCTTTCTTCTTCCCTTCTGCTTTCCTTTCCTTTATTCTTACTCTCATTTCCTCACATTTGCGTCAACCAAGACTAAAAATACGATACAACAGACA